>VYZQ01043446.1:11541-24913 GCA_013400655.1 Mystacornis crossleyi
GCAGCAAACATTTTTGTGTTACTTCTTTCATCTTGGCTTATTCTATATTGTTTAGAGAAATTCCACAGCAGCAGGGCTAAGCATAACATTTGTTCTCATCACCTTTTAAGCTCCAAGAATCATCTGTTGCATCAGATCCAGTTTTTACTTATGGTCTTCTCTAAAATCACCTCGTATCTCTAAGTGGCCTTAGGTTTGAAATACAGTCTGAAATCCCACTCAGATGCAAGAGATTGACTGAAAAATACTGGGAAAACACCCAGGCACAAAACTGTACTGGAAGGTAATCAATCTTCCCCTTATTCCTGACTTGTTCCTTTCAGCCCTCAGTTACACACAACCTTTTGTCTTCTCCACTGCCCGCAGCAGAACAAAACCCGTGCACAGTTCAGCTGCCTTCCTTAGAAGAGGGCCTGGGGAAAGCTGCTCCAACAATTGGCTCGCTGTTGGGAGAAACCCGTCTTCTAGCCATCATTAAAACATAACATCTGAAAAAGGGCAAAACGCATCAGTCCGAAACATTCACAGAAATATGTGTACCAGTAAAGTGGCTAGATATCTCAAGATATGATCTATGTGATCATATTCCTGTGTTCTCCAGGTATGGAAATAAAAAACAGGCATCTGTCTTATTTAGTAAAATATGAGAATACACTGAAAAGTTTTACCTCAAGGCTATAACTTATGAAAAGAGATTTTGCACAGCCTGGGACTTCAAACTGGTGGTGCTTCCTCCGGTGTTGTGAAAATGTGAAATGAGAACATAGCCAAGGCAAGGTCTGAGGGTGGGGGCATTTAGAAAAATACAAGTATTTTCATCTCAACATTCCCACATCTTTTTCAGCTCCAAGATTAACAGTACATTGAGCTAAACTTAATAGAAAAGAACAAGGAGTTGTGTTATCCAGATGGCCACAGGGTAAAAGGACTTACCTGTGTCCACTCCAGCACAGACCGTGAGGGACCGAGAGGAACAGACAGTTTAACAGATCAAACATGTACCAACCAAATAACCACCACAAGTGACAAGAAGCACCCACCTGGTGAGTCCTCTCAGAGCACAGGTCAAGGAAGTTGCAGTGCCCATGGAGCTTGAGATGCCTACACCAAGGACCAGCAGTCACCTCTTGAGCTGAAAGCAGGCCACTGAACCCTGCTGCCAGGATGTCCTGGGGAATCCTGATTCCCCCTGACACACAGCATTCAATTTTCTGGGGACAAGCACTTCATTCCCTGAGCCAAAAAGTCCAGGAATATTACAAGCTACTCCAATTTTCAAACAGATCTTCGTTTATAAATCTCCTATACACTGACCAGATTATGTCAACAAATGAGTAAAAAGCTCAAACAGGTATAAACATCTTAACCAAGTACTTATCAAACTCCTATCTGTTTCTTTTACATAATAAAAGCAAAACTGACAGTCGACCTGCAATTTCCAGGATTTACTCAAGTCAAGTGGTACAATAAAAACGTGCTGCAGTCTTCAGGACTACTTTCAAAAGCGGAGAAGCAACTTAACAGTCAGGGTCAAATCCTGAAAAAGTGATCTAGGATACGGATCATAAATGCTTAAGTGGCAGTATGAAAGATGTAATTTTTCTTTTCCAAGCCAGTGCCAGAGTGCATTGATAGGAACTCAGCAGAAGCTGAGTCAGTTCCTGGAGCTGACACCTCTCTCCGAGTGCTACGCACCCCTGCTCCCAGGGCAGCACTGGACCTGCTGAGCCACGCAACATCTACCCACTCACCACTGCCTGTGCCCAGCTTGTGATACCAGCTTTGGGCACGTCTGCAAGGGGAAATGGAGACTCTTGCATTTTCTGATGATTTCAGACAGGAATCTGTCACAAATTCATTGATGCTTTGATTGAGTTGTCAGAGGCAAGAGAAAGGCACATACATTCAACACCTCCTTTGCTCAAAGTAGGCACCCCTGAATTTGGACCCAGCCCCTGGAATAAGCTCCCACACTCCCTCCTGCTGGACATGAGATCTCCAGTACAATCAAGTTGTGCTCCAGGAGACATTATCAGGCCCCATGATTTGACTGCACACTTTCCAAACTCATGTTCCTGTGCATTCCTGGTTTATAAAGTACTTCTTCAGTGACACTACACAGTTGAAACAAACAGTAACAGGTTTTTCAAGGAGTTTATCTGAAACATATTTGCACTACATTCCACAGGGGATTATGCAGCACAGATGGAGATAAAACAATCAACAAAGTTCTTTATGCCAGATTAGTAAGGAGGGAGACATGGTACCCACAGCCCTACCCAGAAGCTATACAGGTCTATACACAAGACTCAGGGTGGAGATAGAAAGTCACATTGCAATCGGGGATGAAAAAAAGAAGACACTATATAGAAAAAAAAATGCAGTTTATACAGATTACTGCTATGTGAAAACTGGAAATGACAAACAAAAAGCCTCGCAAAATATAATACAATATACAACATTCTAATTTGGGGGCGTGTTAATCATTTTAACTAATATAATCATAAATAGTTTCAGTTATGCTTTGCACTTATGATCCAGTTTCACTAAAATGATGTGAATATATAGCCTCAAAGACTATTGAGTAATATATAAATATTCTTAACAACAAGATTTATAGGTATTCTCTTTCTCTTGTTTGTCTCTAGAGAATTAAGTCAAGGTAGTTTTCAAACAAACACTGAAGAAAGCAAAGAATGTGCCTGAAACTCCTGCACTTTAAAAATTCAAGCAAAGATCCTTCCAAAGTCAAGATATGAGTAACAACCCTTAAAAATGGTTGGTACATTTCATCTTTTTAACTCTACACACAAACACACACACTGATACAATGGGTTGCTGGAGCAGCAGCTAAGAGACAAGACTTCCCAGACCTTAGCTTGATGTAGAGGACTGGGATGCTCCATTCCCACAGGAAACGCCAACTTGAGAAGACCGCGCATGTAGTTAATTCCAGTTAGCAATTTTTTTCTAACAACACTAACACTTCAAACAAACACTTACTCAGAAAAAAAATCAGACAGGGCTGCAATACATGCAGATGCAAGAACCTGAAGATTTTGAGACTAGGAATAAGAAGAGAACCTAAGATGCATGAAAACAGTATTTTGCCAAATAAATATCAATAATAACAATGAAAAAACAGAGAGTAGGGGACATATCTGTAATTTCTGCCTCTGGAACTCACAAAACACTGGCTTCCAGTATTCCTTAGAAAGACTCAACCTACTGACTTACAGCTCGTGTTAAAAAAAAAATAATCATTTTACTTCCATCTCAAGTAAGATGAGCACAGATGTTCTGCAAAAAGACCATACAAGGAAGAAAAGAGGTGAAGAACATGTCTGTGTATTTTCTAACTGGGTTTCAGCTATTGTTAAACTAATTTTCTGGCACTTGAATGTTTAAAGAAAAACAATATTTACAGAAAATTGTGGAGAACGAACTTATTCAAGGAATGCTGCTCAGCTCACAAATCAGATTTTTCTTTGCACTGCTAGAATACCCACTGACTTGCAAACAGGAACAAAAAGGGTGACATCTCGATCTCAACTCAGGTCTTCACCTTACAGAGTGGGAAATTCTCACTTGCAAAGAAAATAAGGCCTAGGCGGATAGTCTTATTTTGGTGTGTTGCGCACCTTCAGGGATTTTTTTTTTCCACGGTATCCAATAAAATCTTTTATTAAATAAGACCAGGAAGTTCATTTCCTCATCTCCTTTCTCCACTGTTGCTTCACATTAACAGAAATATTATCATTCAATAATACCTCTCTTTAGAGATGAACATGGTAAAATCTCTTTTCCCTTTTGCACAATGTTATCATTTGCTTTGAGACACATAACAGACTCATGGATCTTACTGCGGGACAACAACATAACATCAATGTTTCTTTTATATTTCAACAGCTGATTAAATGCCTCAGGTGAAAGTTATGTGAAATTTTAATCAAGACTAAGCTGACTTACAGCCGCAGAGCTCACGATGGCACTTTGGCAGGCCACGCTTGGCAACTGTACCCTCTTAAATCTATTTCAGCCACCAAAAGGAGATGTGGGGCATGAAGCCCCTTGTATGCCACACTCTGCGTTACATCTCATGGCTAGGTTGCTCAGGTTGATGCTGGATATTTTCCCGATACGCATCTGAATACTCATATTTAAGGGTGGCTTCAGCACTGGTACTACACAGGAAAACTAAAAAAAAACCCCACACCCTTGTGTGGCCCAGGACTGTAAAGGCAGAAACCAACATTTTGAGCTGTAACAGGAAGAGGCTGATAACTGCACAGCATTTCGAGGAATGATGGAAAGCAATTGAAGAGAGTGATGGAATACACGAAGAATAAATAGTCTCCATTAGCCAGGTTATTTTCAGTGACAGGATAAGAGGCAATGGGCACAAATGGAAACAGAAGAGGCTCCATCCGAACATCAGGAAGCTCTGAGTGTGACCGAGCACTGGCACAGATTGACCAGGGAGGCTGTGGAGTCCCCATCCCTGGAGATGCTCAAAGGCCATTTGGACAAAATCCTGGAAAAAAGGCTCTAGGTGTCCCTGCTTAAACAGGGGGTGAGACCAGGTGACCTGCAGTGCTCCAACCTCAAGTATTCTGTAATTCTGTCACTTGCATTTCCCTGTGTATTCTATCTTTCCTGCACATTGATGGTTAGCTTCCTGCCAAAATTAAGACAATGGTAGATGAAGACTAAGCACCAGAAATGCAGTGACTGAGTATAATTCCAATCTAAGACTGTGAATACATGGATGAAAACAGAAGCAAGCGCTGATACTTTGGTACAAGGCTTCATTTCTCAAGCTTGGACTGGGGCCCAGGCCAAAGTGCAAGAGTTAATATAATTCCCTTACAATGTAAAAATTAATGTAATAGACCACTGTTGTGCTCATGTGAAAGAGGATATAAGGCAGACTTTGTGAAACAGAAAGAAAAAAGATGACCTAAAATGTATAAAAATTAATACTGTGATTCAGACTAAGGGAACTCCAGCTAAGAACTGGCTGACGCGAGGCTGACAGACCAAGTGGTGAGTGGGGGGTGAGACATGAGCAGAGTAATGAGAAATTCTAAAAGTTTGAGTTTACAAGGCTTGCTAAAAGCACACCACAAAACTTGTATAAATGTACACTTACTGCAAAAACCTGGCGCGCAAACTATCCTCTTGTGCTGTAAAAGATGCTTGTTGGGCAATTCTATTTCAACCACCAAGAAATACAGGGTAGGAATCACTGAGCTAAAGCCCAGCTTGCTGAAGCAATCACACAGACCTGCAGGGCTCTGCAGCTGAACAGCCACGGTCCATTAATAAAGAGCTGAAGGATCCACCCCCTAAGGTGACCAAAACATAAAAACAATGTCCCAACCAGCCAAGACAACAGCTACCTTAAGAACATGAAGGATAACGCTCTCTCAGTTGCAAACCCTGTTGCACATGCTGTATCAAGTAAATTCCCCAAATGCAGCAATGGGGCCGTGGCTTCAGCACAGCAAGGCTCCCACTCGTGACACACAGTGCAGAAGTTTATAGAATAATGGTATCACAGAATATGCTGAGTTGGAAGGGACCCATCAGGATCATCGAGTCCAACTCCTGGGCCTGTGCAAGACATGCTGTCTTCTCCTCTAACGGGATTAAAGAGCAACCCGGGACCAAAAGTTTTCTTGCAGACCTTCTTGGTAGGAGTTGAATGATTTTTTGCTGTGTCTATACAATTCTGTGAAGATGAACCACTGGCAAGTCACTACCAAAGAAAGAATTCACGTATAGCCTTGCTGTAAGGTATCTTGAGGGGAAGGGGGAATGAAAAGGAAAAGGAAAGCAAAAACCTTAAGGAAACAAAGACTGCAATCACTCAAGGGTTATTCTTTCCAAAAAAAGATTCAAGACGGTATTTGTAATGGCAATAAACACTTTCGTTATATGCTTACTGTATTTCAGATTAACAGATATGTTAGCAGTCTGTCATACAATAGCTTTAGGGGCCGAATAGTTTGCTCAATTCAAGTATCTACTCTGAGACCCACAGGAGAATAAGTAAAACAATTTGAGCCAAGTATCTGTGTAAAATACTTATTTTGCCAGCACCCTAAAGAAAATAAGCAGAAAAATCTCAAGTTGCAACTTAAACATGAACATCTATTACCGTTTCCTTGCGGTCTACAAATCTAATCCTACTGCCCATACATCAGACTTAGCCATGCCTTCTGCAACTTCTCAAGTGTCCTCTCTTTTAGGAAGTCTTAATCTGTATTAGCTTTTCTTCTTCATGTGAATTTAAGGTGCAAAACTGCACCTTGCTTCCTGAATTTATGTCTTTGAAAGACCTTGCAATGACTTTTAGTTTTCTCCTTTTCCTAATGTAATATATTAACATAAATCAAATCAAAGAAGTGGAGTGGCAGCTGTTCTGTGACGGATTCTGATGATCAGCAAATTTATCACAAAGCCAAAACCAGAGAAGTTCAGTGAAATCAATTTCAGAGAAAAAAAGGGCCATCTTCCATTCCGAAAGCTCTTGTATTCTGCTAGTGTCAAATTACCAAAAGATGAAAATTGGTTTTGATGCTAAAATTGCCCTTGATTTAATTTGTTTTCTGCAATGGTGGCCTTTTAAAGCCACTTTTTGTTAAAAGAGATAGGTCTCTCCAATTCCCAGACTTCCACTCGGAAAAATGCTTGAACAGTCCCTTCTGAGGAACATAAAGAATGCTTTTTTTTTTTAATGGTTAAATCTTCCATCTAGTACTCATCTTTATGAATTTATACATCTTATGCCCATATAAGTGCAAATCTCTAAATTTGAAACATTTGTGAAAATTGCACCACAGTCTAGTAATAAAAAACCCAGACTACTTAGCATCATTCTTAGATAAATAAATTAATAATGAAAAAATAACCTATCAATTATGAAAATAGTATCAACAGAACCACTTACTGCATCCTTAGCTGTATCCTAAGTCTACAATTACCTAATAATAAAATTCCTTTTTCCCCTTATTTCCAGGCAATGTTTCCCTGCGGTCAACAAACAGTAGAGAAGGAAGGATTAGAAAGCTATCCCACAGAAAGCAGCATGAATGCTTATTAACCTCAAAAGACTTGACTCAGAGGAAACTAAATTCCAAAACTTGACACATCCTACTTCTTGTATCCCAACCAGCTCTGTGGTTTCCACCATGATTTCTCCATTCTCCAGCAAAAACATCAAACTATTTGGAACCAAATGCAGTTCAGACAGTAATAGAGATCCCAAAACACAGCTTTTCTGAGCCATGGACAGACATCATTGTCCAAGACTGGGCTTACATGGAGCAGCATGGTTAAATGCAGATGTTATTCTACTGGAGATGCAATGGCTTTCAAGTTTCCCAACTCATTTAAGACGGCTGCTACACAGTAAGAATGCTGTCAGAATGCTGTCATGTGCAACAGTGACAGAGCTGCTCACAAAACATCCAAAACCACGTCTTCAAACTTCTCTGCCCTTTGTTAGCAGGACACAATGAGGCATCCATTTTTCTGAACACTGTATCCTCCAATGACTTGAAAAGTAAGAGTGATTTTAAATTTTTTTTCTAGGATACTACAATGCAAACTCCTGATCTGCTAAGATGTTTTTGAAGCTTCCTGCTTACTACACCTAAAGCATTAAACCCAGTTATATTTTCTCTTAAAAACCCAGGCTAAGTCACATGAACAAAATGCTTGTAAGAAAACAGTTAGTTCATCATCTAACAAACACTGCCATGATGAAAGTTGTCAGACTGGAAGTCAATATAAATATCCTTTAAACAAAAGTACTTCAAAAGTGCTGAACAAAAAAAAACCCAGAGAAGATAACTGTATGTTAAAATATATTAATATTCTATCATCTGTTCAGCAGCTGCTTGCAAAAAAAAAGTCTCAAAACCTTCAAACAATTAAAATAATTTCGTATTTCTAAGGAATGAATGGAGAATACATCTCAAAATAAACAGATTCAGCTTCCATTATCTCTGTAGTAGGAGCAGGAAATAGTCAAGAATGGAGTTACAGGTGGTTTTTCATGACCATGAACACACAAAGTTCACCGTGTCCTAGAATGTGCCATCATCTTTTGCCTGAAAAACATGTAGTAAAAGCTAACAAAGGATGGCTACACTTTGGAGGTCAAATCATGAAACAATCACAGAGTTTCATGAGATGGCTCATCATGTTAGAATATTTCCAGCTACATAAATAATGGAATAACGGAACCATAAAATGGGACCTTAAAAATCATCCAATTCCAATCCCCCCACCATGGGCAGGGCACCTTCCACTAGACTAGATTGCTCAGGATGCCATCCAACCTGCCCTTCAACAATTCCAGGGACTGGGCATCCACAACTTCTATGAGCAACCTGTTCTAGTGCCTCACCACCATCCCACTAGAGAATTTCTTCCTAACATGTAATCTGAATCTCACCTCTTTTAATTTAAAACCATTCCCTTCTGCTCTATCACTATCTGCCTGTGTAAAAAGTCACTCTCCTTTTTTATAAACTCCCTTCAGGTACTGGAAGGCTTCAGTGAGGTCTCCCTGGAGCCTTCTCTTCCCCAGGCTGAACAACCCCAGCTCTCTCAGCCTTGTCTCCATAGGAGAGGTGCTCCAGCCCTCTGACTGTCTCGGTGTCCCTCCTCTGCACCCGCTCCAGCAGGTCCCTGTACTCCCTGTGCTGGGACCCCAGAGCTGGGTGCAGCACTGCAGGTGGGGTCTCACCAGAGCAGAGCAGAGGGGCAGAATCCCCTCCCCTGCCCTGCTGCCCACGCTGCTTTGGATGCAGTCCAGGACATTTTGGCTCTCTGGGCTGCCAGTGCACATGGCTGGCTCATGTCCAGCTCTTCACCCGCAAGAACCCCCCAAGTCCTTCTTCACAGGGAAGGACTGTCAATGAGTTCTCCTCCCAGTCTGTAATCCCAGATCTGGGATTACCCTGATCCAGGTGCAGCACCTTCCCCTTGGGCTTGCTGAACCTCATGAGGTTCCTCTGGGCCACATCTCATGTTTGTCCTGGTCCCTCTGGATGGCATCCCATCCTTGTGTTGTGCCAACTGCCCCACTCAGCTTCCTTGCTGAGGCTGCACTCAATCCCTCTGTGTCATTGATGAAGATACTGAGGAGCAACAGTCTCAAGACAGAGCCCTGAGGGACAACACTGATCACCAGCACTGGTCTCATCCGGGACATAGAGCCATTGACCACAATTGTCCAGCTGTGTCCACGCAGCCAAGTCCTTACGCACTAAATAATCCATCCTTTAAATCTATGTCTCTCCAGTTTGGAGACAAGGATGTCGTGTGGGAAAGGAAAGATCATCCTCATCCATTTAAGACCAGATTTAAAAGCAAATTCTCCCAAGAATTCTTGGGTTTCTAAGTTCAGCATTTAGAAGGTTTCTGATATGGTCAGAAATTTCATGTTCATACTAGTAATGACTGCCTTCTTTACAGTAACCATTTACCACAACCTCCCATGGCATCTAAGCCATTCTGTTAACCACAGACATATGTTGCATATTACTATTTGCGGTAACAATCTGTTTGCATTCACAGTCTCTTATTCTGGTTTATCAGTGAACCTCCGTCACACAATGCATATTCCCATCAACGGTTTTAGGTTTTTTATTTTTTTGTCTTGTCTTTGTTAGCTTGTTTCTTCCAATTTTTTCAAGTTTACAATTACAAAAACCCTTGAACATTCAAGGACATAAAATGGTATGTAGAAACAAAACTATGCTATTGTGAAATTTCAAATAAACATCATCTAACAGTTCTGGTCTCACTTTTATGCTCTCAGGTCCCTGATACTCCAAGAAATAGTTTGTTAGAGGTCTCATATTTTTATCTGCACACACAAATACTACTACGCCTTTTTAATAAACATGACAATTTTGAACAGTATTTTTTAAAATACTTGGAAAAGGAGCAATAATTAATTCAGCACCAGTTTAATGAATCCAGTACATCCCTTTTCATCCTTCTAATGAATCGGCAATTCACTGAGGCAAACAGTGGTTACTGTCCTCTTTTCTACTTTCCCAAAGAGATCTGGCAGAATCAGACTTCTGCTTTGCCACGGTCAGCCAGACTTGATTTTTCTGACAGCAAAATCCCTGATGATTGAATTAAGAACTTCTAAATGAAAGCCAGCCAGATGATTAAAGCTGCTTCTGTTAAAACAATGAGAAGTACTTAATTTGCCTAAATCAGTACCCATGCAACAGGCACAGAGTCCATCAGCAGCTCACACAAAGAGATGAGATGCAGCATCATCTACCTGAATGCAAGCAAGTAGGTATCAGGAGGGTGGGATGGGGCAGGGAGTAGATCTGAGAAGAGGGAGATGGTGATTTAGGCAGAACAGGCGTCGACCCCCAGTTTTGCTTCCCCATTCTGTCAGATGCTTTGCCCTTGAGGCGTGCAAAGAAGCCAGAAAGAAATAATTCTGCTTAATGGTCACTGCCTGTTCTGCTGCTGCTTTGAACATAAAGAACTTGTACTACCATGTGTGCTAGAAGTAAACAAAGCAATTTTTTTTGCAATATATATTTTTTATTCTAGGGTTTAATCAATTTTTATGCATTCCCACTGTCCTTTTCCAGTTCACAGAGATTGCTTCCCTCAGCTTTTCTAACAGCATTGCTTTTGGAAGCAGCACAAGGTAACCTGGATGCTGTCCTGTTTGGCCTGCTGTGCTCTTGCAGTAAATTTTGAGAAAAAACACTACATCAGCACAATTTCAGAACTCAGGTTCCTTTGCAAATCACAGGAAGCAAAGAATTTTGCAAGTTGGCAAAGCATCAGAAAGACATCATCATAGTCAGGAGTGCAGCAGTTACAGATCACAGAGAAAACCGTGAGGACACTGAGGGATGCATTTCCAAGGGCGTGGGTTTTACCACCACAACCAGATAGCGAGCAGACTTTTTAAATACTGCTTTCTGAATGAGGGCCAATGGGATTTTTCCACCCTGTCACTCAATATTATAGAGTCAGCAAACATTTTTAATTGATCTATCTGGTTGTTCCCATCCTTCAAATAACCTCTGTTGACCTATCACTCTAGGCTGTATACTGCAAACTTTGTGCCTCTGGAGAGCTCCACACTAAAACACTGCTGGTTTCCGCTGCAAATTAAACAAAAGCCTCCTAACTGCACTTTAGGCAATATAGCAACAACCCAGATGAAGTCTTTTAGTCAACAACCTTTCAAAACACACACTTTTTTCTCTCTCAGAAAGTGTTTAAATCTGAAATACTACATCTCTTCTTGAATCCTGGAAAGAGTTCAGCTTCCCTTCACCATCACAGTTCATTTATCTTGCAAGAAGTTTCCGAGTGCCTGCTACAGAAAAGAAATTTTTAAAAGGCACAGAGAGAGACAGAAAATGTCATAGTGCCTGACACGGGGCTCTGGACCTGACTCACCCAGGCTGCACCATGGAGAAGGCTGTACACAGACCCATACTGGAGCCATCATTTCAGCTGGCCCCTACTTTCACAGCGGGAGTTGTGAAACTGTAAACAGAGGCATCACAAAATTATATGCTCATTTTACTCAGGATTTAACAAGTCTTTCTCCAGAGAACAGTTCTATTTCTTTCTGACCTCCACCACAACATACAGAAATTTCCAAGAAAGCATCTAGATACAAAAGACCTTCTAAGCTAAAGTTATACAGAATGCAATGAGCACAGACAGACACCTACAAGGATTCTTTTTTAAGTTCTTCTCATATTCACCTTAGTCCCATTTTTGAAAACAGAAATGCTTGTGTTGAGTACCTCCTCCTGATCCTCTCCTCCCACAGGAAAAAAAAAAAAAAGAATGCATTGGGATGTCTGGCGTAGTCATGGGTAAGACACAGCTAAGGGGCATTTAGGTACGTAAGACAGAAAACTGTAAACATTTTTAAAGTGTGAATTGCTCACTCTTTCCTCTGAGGCAGAATGGAAACACAACCTATAACTTTCTGTGGCCTTGCAAGTAAAATGTAAAAAAAAGCAAAGTATCTGTTTGTGGCCACTAAAAATATCTTCTTTTTTTTTTTTTTTTAAATGCAGAGAAACCTCCACCTTCTGTGAAACTGAAAACATTCAACTTCAGCCTTTATCTCAGTCTTTAAAAACCTTCAAAACTCTGGCAACAAAAAAATACCCTTCCCTTGTATGAATGTGGCCAAGGAAGAAAATGCATGCACCTCTAAGGCTTGTGTAACACTGACGTGTCTTAAATGTAACAGATCACCACTTAAATTTAAAAGGACTAGAGAGCAACTTCGGTAATGAACCAATTTGAGCTGAATGCTCAAAATGCACACATTTGGGTGTGAGAGTCACCGAGGCAGGGGTGGAATTCAGTTTTGAGAGGACCAACTGTTAGCACTGGCAGCTAATGGAAAAGAAAAACTATCATCTGAAAGGTCATCGAATTTATTTTCGGCTTTGCTGAGTGAGTTTTTCTTCTCTAAACTCGTTCTGGGCAAATACAGGTATCTACGTAAGTTCTTGTTTTGCAGCATGATAATAAGAGAAAGTCTTTACGTATGAAAGTTGTTTGGTCACTGAATACAAAATTCTTTTTCAAGTTTTTTTCTTCACTTAGCACTAATTTCATTTTTCACCATCAAGCCAGCCACACCATCCTGCGAATTGTAATTCACTCATCACCCAGCAAAGGCAATTTAATCTTTATCTCGTTAGTCAGTACTGGTTCCTCAGCTTCATTTATTATTTGTTCTGTCTGAAATACGTTGACACTGGATAGAATGAGGAATTAATATGGGGAGTTTTCACAGATGTATATAAACATTTAATAAGGCCAAGTGACGTGAAGACTATGGACTGGGTCCAGTTAATTAAGGCCAAGATGTTGGCTTCTGCAAACTCTCAGCATGACTATTTCCTGGATGAAGGTGGTCTGTAACACCTGTGAAACACATTCATTTTCAGAAATCTCAGAGATACTTCAAGCTGCTATGGCCAGATCTTTTCTCAGCCTGATGTCAAGAGAACTGAGTGGTTTTCTGTCCTAGTTCTAGAAAGCCTCTCTTGTAAGCATCTCCTTTCCTCTTGAGACAAAACCAGCGCAAGATGAAAACAGCCACAGCTGATGCTCTGACACGGAGGCAGGGGCAGGGGAAGCTGGCATGTCTTCGGGTCCTGACCCCACACCACCGTCCATCTGATGGATCATTTCACTGTGGGGCTGACTGGGGATGAACCCCAAAACACCCTTTTCCTTATTTCCCTCCTTCCCTATGGTGATGGGCACCATACAGTTTCCAGCAGGGATCCTCAACCAGCTGACAACATGAATGCATGTAATTGAC
>VYZQ01043446.1:24976-62158 GCA_013400655.1 Mystacornis crossleyi
CCCCCCCCACGGGCCTCACCTCTGCAATTGACAAAAGGTGAGGAAGGAACAACAGCACCAGTGCCCATTTCTAAAATCACCAAAGAAACTTAGAAGCAGTTGGCAGCACTGGAGCATCTGCCTGGCACCCAGTTCTCATGCTTCATGTGGCTGTATTCCATGCATCTGTTGCCGTACGGGAAGGAAAGAAGGCAACTGAGATGGGGACACCTCAGAACATCAGAATTATTTCTGTCTTTCTAACATTTGTCTTTACATCAAAGGAAGTATTCTTTTGTTTGTTTGTTTTCTTGCTCTTTTTTTTTTTTTTTTTTCCCCAGTACAAGGACAAATTTGACCAATTTGGCCAGGCTCTGGAGCAGGCTACAAAGAGACCTTGGAAGATGGTGGATACCTACTGACAATATGTATAAGAGCCTCAGAAGGCACACAAATTGGGACACCAATTTTTGTTAGAAGATTTGGGCAGGGGCAAAAGCCACCTTGAATGAAATTACTTCAAAATTACTGTGGCAACAACCCTCAGGAGGAATTACAATTTCTAGTGGGAAGGGAAGAAAATAAAAGGGGGGAAAAAGCACTATCATATGGGAACAAAAATCTTATTTAGGAGGGGCAAGCTGCACTCAGAAATTGCAAAAATAAACTTCTTTTTTTTAGGACGCAAGGTGGGGTGAAAGTGTCTTCTTTTCCATTCTGGTAAGCTAAAGTTGCATGAGATTTTATCACTTAATGGCAGAAATTAAGTCTTCTGAGATTTTATCTTTCAGTAGGTAAACCTAATGATAACAGGAACTTGGAAAAAACTAAAACATGTCACAAGATTTAGCTGCATCTTAAATGTCATCCTCCTTTAGAGTGCATGCTTAAATCACCAAAATAAGACCTGAACCACCCAGCTAGAATTATTTAGGAATGATAATTTAATCAAATTCTCATACTGAATACAAAAACTGGTCATTCTAGTGTACAGTGTTGCAAAATCAGCTGATTATTTCAACATGTTTTCTCCTGTTTTAATTGTTACAAGGGTTACTATGCTATTGCCTCTGTATTAGCACTACTTATTCACAACTAAAGGAAATATATTGTGCTATAGCATACTGTAATATATTAACATATTATAGAGCATACTATGCAATAGAATAGTTTTGAAACTACTATCCTCTCAAAAAACATTCCTTACCACCCTCCGAGTTTTGGCTTATGTCAGTTAAAATTTTTATTAAAGCATAAAAATAAATTATAAGAAAATGTTTCTCAGTTCTACAGTAAGAAAATGACTGTAAAAACCATATAAAAAACAACAGCAAAGAAACAGAGAGCTTTTAATGTTTAACACCCTGTTTGAGCTTGAAAAACTCTCACTGAAGAAGGCAAGGATTGTGCGTCAGCAGCTGAACTTGAGACCGGGTCCAGGAAAAGCCACTGTGCAAGTGTGGAGAAAAAACAAAAAGAGCACAGAAAGAAGGTTAACAGCTTCTCCAAAAAAATACATAATAAGCTACAGAACAGAATGTCAGTTCCAGAAAAGATAAGAAGCTATTGCTTTTTGGTTACAACCAAACCTTAGTCTAAGATTTCAATCTAGCACATAGCTGCAAAAGAGCCATCTAAGGCGAGAGCAGGATATGGGCAAAATGCTTCGCTAAATGAATTTCTAAATGTTTCATGAACAAAGGGTGATTTCAGAAAAACCGAACACTCCACATTTCAAGAGGCTTTTGCATCAAGACACCATATATAAATAAGATAAGATTTTGAAAACTGGATTTAACCTTGCAATTCTGCTAATGGAGTTTCACACACTGACAAGGTGCCCTGGCAGGGAATGCACACAGACTGCATCCCCCTGGTCATCTCGAACTTTGGCTTCTGTGGAAAAGCAAGTACTCATTTAATTGAGTACTCAGTTAATTCAGCTGTTATTGCTTTGATTGCTTTTGCTTTCTGAAGTACAAATTTTGACTGGCTAAAAATAAAAATAGTTGTTACCCAGGAAGGAAAGCAGCATATACTAAAACATTTCTCAGGGAAAGACATTGTTCCTGTACGGTCTGAAATAAGACCCAGTGAGGGAAGTATTTCATGAATGTTAATCCAGGTCCACTGAGTCTCAGTCCAATACCCACAGGTTTGCATACATCAGTTCCACTAAATTACACTTCTATGCCTGTCTATCTGAAGTAATAACAATGATTTTCTCTTCACCATTATTCTGCTCTGGTGAAAGCAATACTAATTTATGTATATTTATTTTACACACATATTTTCCATCATCTGTCTAATAAAATATAAATTAAAATATTCTGCAGAACCTGCATGCAAAATGAAAGAACAACTTAGTGTAACTTCCTCACAAAACTTGACAAACCACAGTAGGAACACTAAAATCAGAGATGCCAAGGCAAGGCTAATTTTCACTTCCCTTTGTTTCTTCTTATTAAAAACACCTGAGGACGTGAGCCTTTAACTTAACTTTCACACGCTCTTCTAAAAACTATGTGCAAATGCGCTTAATAAATGTGATTTCAGGGACATTATTTATTTTTTTAATACCTGCTGCAACTTGAATCTGGGGTATGTATTTATCCCGGAGCTGTAAGAGAACGCACTAATGCCTCATACAATGTAAGGAATGCTGCTGTCTGCATAGTTCACGTATGAACAGGGGGACACCAGCTCCTACCTGGAAAGCGAAGTCTGCAGAGCCCATGCCTTGGCATATATCTAAATGTTTGACCCCGAGACACACTGAAACCTCAGCAAGTACTGGTGCAGTCAGCAGTGGCTGTGGTTTCAAGTGCTCCGAATCCAGTGGGCAGCAGTCACTGAACCAGAGCCAGCTCAGCTCCTCTGAGAAGACATCCCTTTGGTCTGGGCTCTGAGCAGTACTGGAAGAATGAGCTCCAAGAGCCAGTGGTGCAAAGAGCCGCCTGTCAACCATGATAACTGAGCTGTTATCTTGAGATACTCTGGTCAGCAGGCATTTTATCTCATCTTCTACTGGTTGTCCTTTAACTTTCAAAATACTCCAGTAACATCTGCTGTAGTGTTCAGACATCCTAGAAGTGTGCTCTGCTTTAAAAAAAAACCCATTATCTGAATTCTAAAACTTGGAAGAGTCAACTACCTGCTATCCTCTGCAATATGGGTAGAAATGCTGAAAGAAATGACTGAGCAGTAATGACTGGGCAGTAGTGTGGTTGAAAATGTTCTTCAGCTCTGCCTCAAGATTACTGCATATGCTATGAAGTTGGAAGATTAGAACGTGAAAATCTAGGATGCAGGTGTATGAATTAAACCACAGCTTTAGGACACTAAGCCAGAAGGTCACCATTTCCAGGCATGGGACCAGGGCTGCCCTGCAGAGGAGACAGCCTGCGGTGTGCCAGCTGCTGTCAGGCAGGGCAGCAAGCAGCTTCTTCCAGGAGAGGCCTCAGGGGTTGAGAAGCAGGTTCATTGTGAGCAAATTCAGACTGTCACTGTGAAAGCCACCAACCCAGTAAGCAACTTAAAGCTAACCATCTCCTAATCATGCTGCCTTGGCCCTTCAACATTCACAAACAAGTTGTCTTTTTTATTTCCACGGTGCTACAGTATGCAAGTAAAAGCATGCCTTACTGCTATCAATATAGCCACACCAACCAGTGATTGAGCCCAACCAATTTCTTCTGGAGGAAAAAAAGAAATGGACAAAGGGATCTGTTGATTCAGTAATTGGAACCGGTTATGTTATTCGTCCCGAAAATACCTGATGGACTTCACTTTTTCAGCTTCATATTCCTTTCAACCATTTTATTTGAATTATACACATTAATACATCTTAAAAAAAGAATTCAAAGCAGGTATCCACTTGCCATAGTCCTGTGAAAATGAGATTGAAATCAAATTTGTAACTGAAACAAGCTGTTAAGATTTTTACTATGAATTTTTGATTGAAGAGCGGGCTTTCATCTCATAATTCCCTGTGATGCTGTGTGCAGTTGTTGTCCACTTGTTTGTTAAGAAGAGAAGTTACATTTTCAAGCATCATTGCTTGCCATCCTGGAAAACCTGTGCCTATTTCCTTGAAGGGAAAATACATGGAATTCTCAGGGGCAGCCTCACGTAGCACCAAAACTGTAATGCAAAGTATCCTTTTTCAGAAGCAAGTGTAACACAACAAAACATTTTTTGAGAAATAATATTTATGTAGCAGTCTGTTATATTTTAAAATGTTCTGCTACAGGGGAAAAAACCACAACAAAACAACAAACCGCCAACTTTTAACTTGCAATGCAGTGGATATTTCAGCTCCTCAAAGTATCATATTATCTTACTCTCAGACAACCTAACCACCCAGCCTGTCATGTTAAATATGGGAGTAATTTACAGGCCAGACTTTAGGTCTAGTTCTACAAAAGCAGTCCCTCAGCAGAGGTATGTCAGACTCATTGACCTGGGCACTGAGTGACAACCTTCTCCACAAAGCAGGAGGAGAAGGGAAAGGGAGAGACCTAGAGAGAAAAAGGTGAATAATTATGTAATCTGGTATTCATAAATGCTAGTCCTCATTTCCAAAATATACCTACATAAAACTTTTTATTTTTCCCCTGTGCTTCTATGCAACATTCAGCAGAGAAAACATTATGCCGTTACATATTTTGCATGTTTTCAATCTCTAAGAGGATTTGAATAGAAATGCTAGATACTGGTAACTACACACTTTCCAGTTCACATCTCTCTTCCTCGCACGCTGAAAAATCCTGCAGATGATTAAAGACACTTGCTCATCACAGCCATCCCACCCATCTCCCAGGGAGAAGGGTCCTAGACTCGAGCTGTGCTAACACTTCAGGGGGCACATGTGCTCAGGTACATTCGTACAGCTGGAGAGCCCTGGCAGGGGTCAGTGCTGTGCACAGATCTGTGGGCACGGACATACTCCGGACATCCATTAGGTCAAGAGAGTACTGCTTAACGGATATAGATCCTCCAAGTGGGACTTAGCACAGTCAGGCACCTCCAGCCAACTCTGAGCCATCCACTTCTGCTATCGCATCCTCTTCTGCTAAGGGGCAGGTAACAGATTTAGCTGAACATGTATATTCTGGATTAATTTTCAATCAATTTGGTTCCCCCATCAAGCTGGCTGTGTGGCTGGACAAATACTGCTTGCTGGGAAGAGAAGGAGAACAGAGACAGACACTGCATTTCTATCAGACTGAAGCAATTCTGGATCCAACCCCACGTTACCAGGATTCAGCTGTGCCTGCAGTTCAAGCGCAGCCAAGCACACCGAATTTTAACTTCTCTCAGTGAACCAAGGCCGTATCTAGTGGTGGGATAGTACAAATTTGTTTCAGGTTACCAAAGACAGGTAGTCTACTCCAAGAAAGGAGCAATTTTCATAGTGTGTGTGATAGTTAATAAATTAAAATATTGTTCAACAGCTACAGGAATTAAGAAATCGATGGGAAGAAAGGGTGGGGAAGATGAGGGCTGCCCACAGTAAGAACACAATGGGTTGTCTTAGAAGTTCCTCTGAGGAAACCACATTGAAACAGTAAACCTCCAACACGGTGAGCAGGATCACTGCTAATGTACAGAGCCGAAGGGCCAAATTAATTCCTTGTGTAACCCCAATGACTTCAAAGGAGTTAGCTCAGAGATGAGTTTGGCTTAAGGAATTTTGAAATGGACCGTAACCAATTCTCCCTAAGTAGACTTCAGATCTGTGTCTTCTTGTGTTACAAAACTGCCTTGGCTCTGCATGGTTACTGTGTCCTTTATCAGCATTTTTATTCATACAGAATGACTAACGAACTCCAAAACAGTAGCACCACCTGATTAATATCAACCACTCTTCAAAGCATTTGTCTTAACACCAGGGGTTGTTGTTTTTTCAAGCTGGTGGGTCTCAGCACTGATGACTTCATTGTGTGGTCTGTCTGGTCAAATTTGCTGCTGAAATCCAGTCTTTTTGCAGCTGAAGGGTAATATTTTAAGTTAGTCATGAGCAGGGATTGAATGCTAAACTTGACCTCTCCACCTTTTCCAGTGTGTGCATTTCTGTGCTTCCTCTGCAGCCTCTGGATGCCCATGTGCACTCTGCTTCTTCTGGCTCCCAGAGAGACAAGATTAATATTGCCTTGTCACATATCGATAGCCAGCAGCGAAACATAAACAGCCAAAAAGCTGTAATGAGTCCTACTTAGTATCTTTATATAAAACAGGATTTATGGCGACAGATCACATTTCCAGCAGCCAAAAGATGTGTAAGGAGGGATTATACAGTTTATTCTGACTGCTCGTCTCCGCTTCAGCTCTTAACTACACTTTTGGGTGGCTTGGACTAAGCACACCATTTTTACACGTCTCTCCCCTAATTGTTCAACAAGCAGCATGTCTGCCAAAAACCACCTCTGCAGCCAAAATTACGATTTTAATACTCATAAATGCATTCAAGTGTGCTGCACTGTTGAAGCAGTACCAGTAACTTAAGGAGGGAGAAAGAAACTACTCAGCGCAGGTAAGGGCGTCACTGCTGGGCCCACAGACATCTACAAAGCCCTACCAATATGACCTATAAATTTTTTGTCCACAGTCTGAGCAAAACTGCATTCAATCCAGGACATCTCTTTCCCTTCAGAAGCTTTGCTGTGACGGTGTGGGTGGCTGAAAGAATTGTTTGAATCTGCTTTTTCTTCCACATTGCTTCTTTCAGTGCAATTTTTGTACATCTTACAGGATATTCTGTTTTTCATCAAACACGGACAGACTTTCAGACTGCTAAAGCCTGACCAGCCAAACTTTAGAAGAAAATATACATCAAAAAGTGGTATGAAGGTAAAACCCCTGTTAACAACATCCATTCATGGCTCAATTCAAACTTCTATCATGTGCCTTTTACCACTCTCTTCATATAAACTCATGCAAATTCACAGCAAAAATCAGTGACTATCAGCAAAAAGCAAAATACTCAGCTTCCATGCTTGAAGTGTATGGCAAGTAGGTAGTTTGTGTGGCAAAAGACCTATTTTCTATTTTGTTAACAAATTCATTACATCTGGCTCATTGCTTTCATTAGGTAAGTACATCTGGCTGCACTGAGGAAAGCATGATGAATATTTAATACACAATTTTGCTCATCATTTCATAAATAAGTAAAAATCGATTCACAGTGGAAGTCAAAACTGAAACTGAGGAAGACAGAAATTGCCATATTAAATCAGAGTGGAGGCACCAGCGCTTGACAGCTGTACAGCTCAGCTGCTCGGGAGACAGCTGCAAGACCTCCATCACAGACAGATGTGGGATAGTCAGCCAGCATCCTGAGGCACATCTTGATCTCTAACAGATAAGAAATTGGATTATGACAGATAATGGTTTACTGTGTCTTCAAGAACAGTAACCAGACACAGATTTACAGGCAAATGAGGAGGATTCACAGAGAGGGGAGAGCCCTAATCCCATTCCTTTGGTATTTTCGTATGTCCAAAAGCTTAGCAAAAGCATGAAGAAAAGTCAGGCATTTCCTTCCCCCTCCCCTCCAATTCAGATTTAGATGGAGCATTAAGAAGAGAAAGCATCCTATGACTATGAGGATGTCTGGAAACTCACTAAAGACTAAGGAGAGAGTATGTACTACTGTCTTACTCAGGGACATATCTGTAGGACCTGTAGAGTTTTCCTCTTCTCTCCACATGCTCTGAAATACTGAAGGAAAATGAAGGGTGTCTCAGCACTGAGCTGAAAAAAACATTCTTCCCTTCCTGTCTTGCTAAATCCATTATCTGAAATCATTGTCTACATTACACGCCTGCATAAATAAAAATTAAATGCAGTACTCATATACCTAACTAGGAAAACACACATGTGCCTCATTTCATGACTTGAGCTAATCATTTATCAGTCACTGTAGCACTGTTATCTACTGTCTAAATGACATGGAAAATTACCACTATCAGTGTCCTAATGCTGATATATTATCCCTATCAGGAGCAATTATTTGGTTTCACATGCAGAGTTTCAGTCAGTATCTGGGGTCTATGCCAATAAGCACTCAACATCAAATAAAAGGGCAGTCATGATACAAGCAGACCTTTACCATTTTGTGATAACTATCAGTAAATCTCTAAGAGATCTGTGGCTCTTCTTTAGGACTTTTAGCAGAAGATTCTTTAGAAAACAGAGTGACAAAAAAAAAAAAACGTTTCCAATGTTTATGAGTTCCCGGAGAAAGCTGAACCTTCTCCTTTCAGCTAGGTATCTAAACATTCACGATCTTAAAAAACAAAACATATAGCGACTCATTTCGAAACACTGAAGTGCATTAGAGTCTTTTCTAGAGCCCAAAATTATTAATATACCATCAAAGTAAACCATAATACTATAAAATAAATAGTAATTTCTTATATGATGTGCAAAATGGAATGGCTCTGAGCTCTTCAATTTAACTAGCTTAACCTTCTGAAATTCCTAAATCAGAGCTATTCAGAGCTGTTTCCCGGCAAATTCACTATCATCTTCTTTAAGGGGTCCTAGAGGACAGAGCAAAATTTGGTTTGATGAAATAAAACTTGACAGCTCTAACTCTGCCTTCAAACATCACAGGAAATTCACTAGATGGGACTAAATCACACAAGTTGTTTCAGTTGGTTGCATTTTTTTGTTGGTTGTTAGTTTGTGGGTTTTGCACATAAACATTTCACTACTAACGCTCTCCTCCAAAATACAGCTGTAAGGCCTCTCTCAGGTCAGCTAAGGGAACAGAACTGTTGCTGGTAAAGAAATCTGAATAAGCCAGGTGTACCATTCATCTGTGAAAAAAGCTTTGTCTCCAGTGATTCAGCATGTTACTATTCTGAATTTTAACTTTTTAGTCAAATTTATTTTGGGAACTCTTAGGATAGGGAAGAAGGAAACCCTGTCCCCTTGTTTCCCCAGTCTGAGACCAAGCACCAGAGCAAAAATAAATCTCATATATAGAGTTATTTTATTCAGGCTAGTAAATAATGGACTAAATCAAGTGAATTCTTGTACTCAAGCCACTGAAACAAAGCCTACTGCAAAATGAAACTTCTTTTTCTCTACCTGAAAGGATTTGCAGGATAGCTTCAGCCATCCTAAATACAAATATGAAACATCCCAGTGTTGGCCCAGTACCAGACTTCAGGAAGGGAATCCAGTCAATGAACAAAATGCAAGTCTCAAGAGCATGCTACTTGTCTTTTATGTATTTGTTCCTCCTGGAGACAAGCACTATGTAATTCTTTCTCCAAGTCTGAAATGCTATCTACGAGTTACATATAGCAATCCAAAGAGATAAAAAATAAATCCCTTTCCTAAGCATGTCATGATTATCATCCTAGGTATTTTCATATGTTTAGAAAAGATGCTAGTTCTAGAGATTAGGCATTGTATCTTGATCATTATCAACCCCCTCCCCACTGTTTATATTATAAGACAACAAAGAAAGAACTTAAAGGTTCCTTGAATTAGTAATTAAGGGCTGCATTACTACCAAGGTCTTCTCCGTAACACCACCGAGGCCAGTGTCCCAGTTGTGCAACTCTATTCTGCAGTGCTATGTGTTGATATTTCAGCTCCTAACATTTACACTGCTAGAAATCTTCTGTCAGCTCCCAAAAGAGTCAGATGATCAAATATAGCTCACTTTAGGAACTCATTAACTGAACATAAACATGGTACAAATAAATATTTGACAGGCAAGTTTTAATAGTTACTTCCACTGAATCCTCACCAGGACCATGAGAGCACTGTATACAAAAAAATTGAAAGTTTAGAATTTAGTGACACGAAAGTAGGGGACTCAAAAGAGAGAGACTGGATGGAGGAAGACAGAAAAATTACATATAGCTCATATCCCATATGATTTACACATACATTTTGCTTCCAGCAAAATGGTCCTCCACTCCGGGAAGTTTTACTAGTATCAACTTTCCAGAGGGGCATTAGATTTTTACACTGCAAAATATACAACAGTGCTCTAAAATACATGAATGCTCATTTTTGTGTTCCTTCTCATTAATAAAAGACGATAAATTCAACATTATACCAAGCTCTGAGAACACCGTAAGGTTAAGATTTAGAGGGTATTACGGAAACACTTTTGAGGAACCTCTTATCCTGATATGAGTTCAATCTTTCAAGTAATGTATGGCAAAAGACCACAAAGGTTAGGGTGTATGTTTGTGTTATAAACAAGGATAGTTTCACTTACCAAGTGACATGTTCTTCAGTGATACCTAATGTTCCAGAAATTGGACAAAGAGTGGCTGCTACATAATTTATATACAGGATTTACCTGAGTGCAATTGCTTCATGTGCTATGAATGCCTGTGCTTCTGTGCACATGTACATGCAATTATGTAGGGTGTGGTCTACTAATGCATATATGTGCATGCACACATAATTTGTTAGGATCATATACAAATCACAGGTATTTTAGAGTAAAAGAAATTTAAGTGTGTGTGTGTCTGTGGGGATGCTTGTTTGGTGTTTTTAGAGGGAGTTCGTTGGTTGCTTCAGATTTTTGAAAGAGATAGCAGTATACTGCACACAGTCATGACGGGAATACCCAGGAATGAAATACCTCATACTGAATAAACCACATAAAACGCCAGTGAATGCTTTTGCAATATAAAAAGTAATCTCCAAAAACTTTGTATAATATATGCTGAACTTAACCATGCAAACAAAATGAGATTCCCTATTGGGACATAAACTCTCCCTTCTTCTCAGCTGAAGTGCTTTAATGCAAATATTGTTTCTACTGGAATTTGCCAGCTACTCATTACTTTACTGCTTGTTTTTTCTTTAACTGTAAGCACGATATTTAAGGAGCAGAATGGTGATGCAAGAATACTTTGTATTCTATGCAAATCTTGTGAACAAGAAGGATGAAGATGATCTTATAAGCTTAAACCAAAAAGGGAAAGAAGTCCTGAATTTCTAGGAACTGTATCACCTGGTCAAACATGGAATGAAAGATGAAAATAGATCACAGTATTTTAAATACTCCCTTAAAGAAAGTCCTTATTTTGCAGGTCTTGTAATACATTTCGTTATGGTACCAATGTCAGTATCTCTTTCTGAGAAATGCATTCCATTTAGTAAAATTTCTGATGTCCTAAAGACATAATTGATGTTACTCATCTTTTTCACTCCAACCTGTACATCTATATAGCTTTAAAGCACATTTTGATAGCTTCTTACAGGGGAAAACAATACGTACAATTTTGGTATTCTTGCAAAAGAAATCTTTGCTGTGCAGTCAGTTGTCTATGCCTAAGCTGCCTCTTATTCTCTAGCTCTTTATTAACAAAATCTTTGTTTCCATATACTGGAGTTAATGCATCACTTTTTTTTTTTTTCATGCCTAGGGTAGTAAGTACTATTCAGATTTTGGTAAAGATCGAGCATGTGACAACGCTTGCTTACAACACTTAAATATCGATACATAGATAATTAGCTGGGCTAATTGAGCTTTGGGGGATTTCCACAGGCAGTAAAATTCAGTGTCTCTCATTCAATGCTGAGATGTTTTATGGGGCTTGTGGTGGTACAACACATACCAGTTCTTTCATTTTTAATCCGAATTTCTGATTTGTGTGGTACTTCAGGCTTAAGCTATACATAGAAACTTACTACTTACAAAAGTTAATATCCATGATTTTTAAGTCTGTAGGGAAAGGGTAAAGAAAGGTCAAACACGGGAAGACACCACAACAACAAAAATGAAACAACATGACTCCATAGAGCGTAAGTCTAAAACCCCTCTCACCAAATTTAAAACAGACAACTTGATCAAAAACCAAGCGAACCAACACCACCAGGCTGCCCATAAGTGACAGATGTAAGAAACCCCTGCATTTTCTGAATTAACTACTGTACCATGTATGGAAAAGGATGGTGTTTGCGTGACCTTCTACAAGGCAGGTAACATTCCAAGTCAGAAAGTAGCCTTTGTGTGCCAAACACAGCAGGTATGTATATTGCAGAAAGACCTGCGCAAGCAGCGTCTATTGCAGCCTAAAACCAGGTGTGTGCTCCACTTCAGAAGGACTCAAACAGACATGGGAATTCATGGATTCTTCTTTGTTGCTGAACAATTCCTAAGTTTGGCTTTGTGTTGTAGTATAATTGTTTACAGAGTAGCAGCAAAATTAAATACATCTGTTTACCAAAGGAAAGTCAAATAAAATAGTAAAAGCTCTTGCGTAGCATCAGCTCATTTACTCCAACTACTCCTAAAAAGCTTATTCATCAGCTACTGGACACTTAGGCCACAATACATTAAAAATCAATGACAAGTAAGAACAGTTTGGCTACACTCAAGAACTGAGTCCACTCAGAAGGAGCTGAAATAGAAAGTGGTAATGATTAACAAAATGAATGAAACCTACACCAGTTTCTGCAAGCATACTTTTGATTTAAAACACAGACACTGATATAAAGCACAAAAAAAAAAAAGGTGAACAAAAAGTGTTCATTTCACATTCATTATTTGCCAACACACACATTATTCCTTTATTAAGACACGAGATATTACATCCAGCTCCACTGCAATTCTAGCAGCAAAGATTTGGCTTTATTTTTAGCAGACCTTACATATATTCTTCAATAAAATGAGCTTTGTTTTACTGCTTGTATTTCAAAGTCCTCACGACATAAAATGCATTCAAGCAGCAGAACTGGTGTTTTGCGGTCAGAGCACTAGCACACATTTTGATAACTTGTTTGGCAATTCTGTTTCCTTTATTATTTCTGAATGATAATACTACAACCATGAAAATTGAAAGTATTGTTACTTCCAGACACTTTTCTCTACCTAACCAAACTTCTTAGGAGTGACTTAAACTGACCAACAGCAAGCTATTTTTAAAAGAAATTAGTTTTGAATGTATCTAGATAAAGTAATTTTCCAGAAGAAATTCGTTAACTTGATTGAAAATCTTTGTAAGGAATAAAATCATTACCATCTAAAGATAAAATCAGAGGAAAATCCTAACAAAAAGTTGGCCAGGAAACCTACCCAGCACAGGTGCACTACCACAATCAGTGTGTTATTGTGGCACGGGTATGTGGTTGCTTGTGGTGAGGAGAAAACTGAGGAATGCGGATTAAGGCAATTGCAGATCAGAATTCCACTCTGCATTAAGTAAACTTTTGTTAGCACAACTGGACAAATATCTCAGTCACCTCACCCCTCACATGGTGAAGAAAAAAAATTTCTCCAGCTTCTCTGTTTGACACTGCAGTTGTAATGGACTCTTGGCCTGACAAAAAATTAATGGTCAAGGTCAATCTTGTGATACCAGTGGCAGCGGTGACTCCTGGATAAGCCTGGTTAGTCCTGTAACATTTTCCTACCCTGCAAACCCAACAGATGTGGGAGAATTGACAGGTTTTGGCTGCTGGAATACCACTAACAAAAAGTTGGTCTAGATTTGACATTCAGTGATGTTACAACAACCTAAATTTCTTTTCACTTACATTAACGAAGACAAAAATTAACTGGTGATGCCTGGGGTAAAGGTCATCCTTCACAGCCCCCGTGGCTGCCACTGAGGAGTTGGAAGATCAGTGCTTCCCACTCAGCCCAACACCTGTATCTGGCTTTATTTTCGCTCTTTGAAGTTACAAGCAACATTTAGGAGATTTGCAGTGTTCCTTTTTCAGGTCTAGACCAGAAAAGGTCAATGAAATGGCTGAAGCATGTCACCTACACATGCTTAAATGGAAAGAGCAGACACAAGCCAGGTTTCTGTGTAGGTCTTTATCTGCAGGTTTGACACTTGACTAGAAACTTGGATTCAGTCCTGGGCTGATTTTAAAAAAATTAAAAATGAAAACTAATCTGAGACCCCTCTAAGGTCTCCCCAAACCTCCAATATTTCCTTCTGTCTCCTGTCACTCGCCTGGCCCCTTCCAAAATGCCTAGCGGCCTTCTGGCACACTGCCAACAACCTCAGACTCTCCTGGACTGCTCACCTGGTCTGCCTGTGCATTTCTTAAAGACTAAACCTTCATTTTAAATCTCTTTTTCCTTCCATTTTCTATTCCAGCCAGCTACTTCTCCCCCCGTGCCTGAAAGGAACTGGATTTTTTTTTTTTTTAATCCCTCCATCTCAGAAGTAGAGTTGCATGGAATTTCTGAGGGGAACTGGCAGTTACTTTATACCTTCACCAGATCCTTATAGTTCACCAATTTTACACTGTTTTATTTGTTCATTTTCTTTTGATTTCTTAACTGCATTTTCCTTTATATGCAGTTGGATTGCAAAACCAGTTGGTTTTTGATAGCCAAGTGGCAACACCAGTCCCAGCACTTCTTCACTTGCTCCTGCCTCAGGAAACTTGGTGGAAATGCTAAGCATCCCACACAGACCAACAGAAAATACTCCCAGTGCGTTAGAAACATTTTCAATACTAAACAGATATGGGATTTTTTTGTATTTTCTGGCATCTATACGAGCCTTTGATATGGCTGTCTTCCTTGTTTTGTAAGACTACATTAAATCCCCATAGGCAGCAAGTCCGAGAGAAAACATGTAACACTGAAGAGTATTTCTGCCACTTAAGCAATTCAAGTATATTAGTTTCAGAAGACAGTATCTGGACACAAATGAAACTGAACTAAGAAACAGGCTTGAAGGCAAACTCAGAGATAAATTTTAGTTTTTATTGCAGTCAAAATTCAATAAGATGTTGAATGGCAGGAATGAAGAAGAGACTTTGTTGGCTGGATCTCAGTCACGGGCGGGCGGGGTAAAAAAAGACAACTCTGAAATGTAGTTAGAAAGAAATAGAAGGGATTGTTTCGACCCCTGGAAGTTGAATCACATTTTCTACTTTGAAATATGAGAAAGAACAGATTCACTTTAAGTTTGTTCTAGATTGCAACAACAGAAGAAAATTATGCTTGTCCAAAAGCGTCTGACAAAATCGTAACATAAATCTGAGAGTGACAAAGAACACTCCTCTCTTTTCCGTATTTGTCTTCATGAGCATCAAATGCAGAGCAACACCAACAGCTGGAGCAGTGAGTGACTAACTTCAGCAGAAGAACAATGCTGCCCCAAACCTACACTGTACAGTTTAGAGCTCTCTGCCCGACTAGACTCAAGGGAGCATAGGATTTATTAGAGATTAATAAAGGTGCTGCTAGATCTGGCATTGCTGTAGCCCAACCACACAACATCAAGTTTTCAGAAGAATATTCCCCCATAAACAGACCCTGCTTTCTCTCTGGTTTTGCGCTCTGAGACCCACCATGGGCTGCAGCCTCGTACTATTGTTTTGGTTACAAATACATGACAGTGAAAGTATTTGCCATTTTCAAATCTTGCTGGTGCCCAATGCTGTCAAACTCTGCTGCTCAGAAATCTTAAGACTGCTTTATAAAAAGATTGAATCATCTTAAAATTATTCAATTTGAGATTATTTTACTTCCCATTTCATTTCAAGTTTTAGGACACATGCGCAAACATTTTCACATGACCTTCCAAGACCCTGACAGTCAAAAATTTTCTTTTAATAAAAATTTACCCTGAATTTTCACCCAAGGAATTTGCTTGTGAGACTGATTTTATAAAATAAGAAAAGAATTCGGGTGCCAGACAGATCCCAGGCATGCCAGGTCTCACACACCCTCCCACAGGTTGGGAGCAGCAGCAGCTCACACAGAGGGCGAGCTGCAAGGTTTGTGGCACTCATGCTACACTTGGGGTTCTACCCATCAACTTTTCCTCTTGGTTTGAATGAACAACAGGTTGATTTAGGGTCTCAGGTACAGAGTTTGACAACTGTATTGATCGTTAAAAATACTTCCCCTAGGGAAAGGGCAACAAGTCTTAGGAAATTGCAACCAAGTGTGAAAGAGCTTATTTAACTGGAAGTACTGAATGCTCCTGAGACTTCACAACTAGTTGAGCAGCTTTAGTGCTGAGTTTTGCTCTTCAATATTGTATCAGCGTTTTTGTTCCTTAGAAATAAGCTTCCCCCATAGAGCACAGCCTGAGGGGAGAAAATAATAACAATTAAAAAAAAAATGCAAAACAGAAGAGCAAAAAGTGCCAAAAGTGAGTTGGTTACCCATGATAAATGCCTTACTTTCCAAGTGTTATGCTAAGTATTATTCAGCACATTTCCAAGCTGCTGAGACAGAGAGGAATCATCTGTAGTAGAAAGCACTTTTTATTGGTGTTACAAAGTCTGTATTATATAAAGCTATTGCATTCCAGGGAATGAAGGGCAATACCCTACTCAGTGCGGTGGTGCAACCACAGCTCCCTGTCTTCCCCAAAGCAGGAGACTTCTATCACCTGTTCCTGGACCACTGCAAATGAACGGGGGCAATCTCAGCTACACACAAACGCTCCCGGGCCAAGGCAAGGAATCTATCCTGATTTGCTTCCTTTAATAATACTTCAACCCAGGAAGAGTTCCTAAAACCAAGTCAATAATGATGACATCAGTTAGCAGAGTTTAAATCAATTACCTCTGTGCAGTTACTCATTCTGTTTACCAGGATTTCCAGAAAAGTCAGAAAGTTGAAAAAGATGAGGTAGACTCACATTTCACTCACTCCCTTGAAAGTCTGGTGTGAATAAAGTCAGTGCAAATTCTGACTAATTACTCCAGAAGAAATGGCAGCAAATTTTGCTCTATGTGTCTTGACTACTTAGCCAATGACATAAGAGACTTCTGAATGCAAACCTGAGTTTTAAACAAAGCACAAAAATATCCACCTTTAGCAGCTGGTTGAGAGGCAGAGGCCACCCACTTCAGAGAACAGCGAGAGTGAAAACCAGATACTGCCCAGGCAAAAATAAGCTTCAAAACATCCCAAAACAAATCAGGGTATGTGAAGAATATAAATGCACAACACAAAGAAAACAAAGAAAACCAAGCCCACAACCTGGAACTGAAACCACAATATATTGATGTACAGCAGCCTCAAAATTGCTGTATATAAGGCAAACCTTCCCAAGTGGATTAACAGCCTGATTGACAGGTGCCACTGGGCTTCTGGCTCTACCAGCCACCGCTCAGAAGTGGCACTTTAGCTCTCCTTTAAACATCTTTCTATATAACAAAAAAACAACATATATGCTCAAATGAAATGGGAGTATGAAAAGAAGGCTGACAGACAGCAGCAGAAAGTGGAAGCTGAAGGACAGGGACAGTATTTACAACTAAAGGGAGAAGAATAAGGAAACCAACACTGAGCTGCATGACATGGAGCTCATAAATATAAAAAAAAATAAAAGGCCCATAAATACCATGTAACCTGCTTGCAATTAAGTATTCTGGAAGGCATAAAGAAGTTAGCTCTATCAAAAACTGCAAAAATAAAACAGTGCACTATGAACATCATCAGTTTTGTCTTCAAGGAAAAAGTATTCCAAATTTATCTGACTTCAGTGAAAAAGCAGTTTTCCCCAGCTTTAAATATATGTGTTCTCTTTGCTTCTTTTGTTCCCGTCCTTTCTTGCTGACCTCCATGCCACAGTGGGCAACAGGCCAGCGATGACCACTGATTGATCTGCTTTGGCAGAGACATCAATGTATTCCACTAAAAGTCAACCTGACACACACACAGTTATTTCTCCACAATCTAGACTATTTTAATGTACATTAGCTCTACTAAAAGACAACTAAAAAGGTCAAAGAACTATCTGCTTTATAGTATTCAAATGAAAAGTAAAGTCTGCTAGGAAAACAACTTTTCATACATTATCGTAGCTTTATTTATATATTAAAAACCCCCACAAAAATAAACAAACAAAACCATAACCTCAAAAAATCCCCAAACAACCACCAAACCCTGAGGATTTTCATTAAACGGCATTCTGAAACACATACTTGGCTCATTCCAGGAAGAGAAAAAGCTTTTGCAAGGAAATATCAAGTAAAATATTTATTAGCCTTCTCCAGGTTGCAAATTTCCCAAGCTCCCACATTTTGTAATGTCAGGAAATTGCTACTCTAAACAGCCTCAATCTGCCAAAAAATTACTGTAACTGGGGCCAACTAAAGGTTTCTCATCCCTCAGTCCCCATCCCTTGGGAGGTTCCTGCCTCAGGGACACACTGACCACAGGTGCTGCCTTGACACAGGTGGAGCCAGGGGCTGCAGAGAGCTCACCTCCTCCTGCCTGTCACGCCAGGAGACCTGTGAGGAGGTGGCACAGGCGGCACCTGCAGGCTGCAGCAGGGTGGGAGCCCCAGGAGCTGACAAGCCTCCATCCAGGCAGGGTTGGAGGCCAGGGTCTCGTGAGCCCCGGCAGCCTGGAGCCTGTTGCTCACCTGGAAGGCCAAGCTTCCTGAGTACTTACTCCACAGATTTTCATCTGCCCTTACACAAGCTTTGGTTCTTAAACGTCAGATGTAATGTTACTTTTGTCATCTTAAAGACAAGAATAAAAAAGATTCTGATTTTTAATTTTTTTTTTTTAAGTAAACTTCACCTCTCACTCCACTTAGACACAAGAACAAGTCGGCCATTTCACAGTCGCTTCTTCAAAATTTCAAATCACATACCTTCAGTGGTTTTATTTACTCAGGAGTTCAAAGTTTCATTTCATATCAACATTGCCCCACAATCCCTTTCATTATTTTAAGAAAAGCTAAAAATGGAAGCTTTTCATGTAGTCCCCACTCAGGTTATTGGTGCAAAGATTCGCATTTCCACCACCCTGCAAACACAGGCGCTTTGTTAAAACGTGGCCAGACAAAGGGAAGGCAACAGAGCGCTCATTGACTCCTTGCCGGAGCTATTTGGGCTGGCAGCAACCTCTGACTGACTGGGCAGAGCTTCTCCAAAGACAAGATGCCTGCAGAGGTGCCAAGGGCCTCCCACACAAAAGATGCTACTTTACCATGCCAATCAGAACTCAACTTTCTTCTTCCTCAAGGAACCTAAGTCAAGCCAGCATTGACGCTTACCAGAGAAGACTAAAGACTGTTTGTTTCTTTTGGAGGCAACTGCCCTAAAATACGTTTTCCAAAGTAAATCTGCTGTAGGGCAGACTGGAAGGGTCCCAGGGAGCTGGCTGTGCTACCAGCCACAAGGGACTGCCAAAGCTGATACTCAAAGATCAGAGCAGAGACAGGGACCCAAAACAACATCTATGCCATGATACATATTTTTTCAGTCATCAATCATGGAAATGGAAAAGAACCTTGAATCAGATATTTTACAAAACTTTCCCTCAAACTGAAATCAGAGGGAAGGGGGCATCAAGTTTCGTTCTCAGTCTCACCTTGCAAACACAGTAATATTTCTGCTTCATTCAACAAAACAATTATTAACAATACATAATATTCATCAGAATAGCTTCATCCAAATATCTAGCTATTTTCTTTTTCATGTATCTTGCTGGATACCTTATTTTCCTTTAAGGAATGCTGAACTACCTGTGCTTTGCAGGTTGACACCACATCCCAGATGGTAGTTTCTTGCCGTAGAGGAGCATACAACTCCCCCACACTAAGCAAAAAGTAATTTTGGATGCTACAGCACCTTAAAAGTTATTTATTGCTACAATTTTATAAGCAATTCAGAAAGTCTGCCACTGCATGCCGTTCTGGATGCAATCTCCATTAATACCTTTTATTTTCAACCTAAACCTTACATTTCGCCAAAGATTATACAGAATTGAATGTAACAGATATTTCTTTTTGGCCTCTTATTGGGGATGGTTACTTATACAAGCATGTTATTTCAATAGAGTATGACTTAAAGAAAAAAGATCAGATAAAACGGTCTTTGAGTGAAATGATTTTAAGACCTCTTAGTTGTAAATATGTCAGAGATGCTGGTTTATACAAACATAAGCAGCAACTTGATTGCAGTCACCTCATTTGCTCCTGCCTTGAGCTTTGTCTGGAATGATTACAGCAATACATCTCAGGAAATTCATTTTTCATCTTCAAATGCTTTTACAAACAGTACCAGATCCTTCTAACAAACTAGGAAAGGCAACATCAACATGTGTAAACGCGTGACAGCTCAGCAACATCAGCACAATGCACTGCTTTAGCATTTACAAATGCTTTTTCTTTTCCTATTCTGTATTTGCTCTCCCTTGCCTTCTGTTCCTGATCCTCTCCTGGCTGTGCACTTTGCTGCCGCTGGCATTGCCCAAGCACAGAGGGAAGTGCCTGAGAGGCACTGATGGCCAGGCCATGCCAAGCTGTGCAGCCAAATGGCAAAAGAGCTTCGGCTACCTGCCAAGGGCAGCCCGATCACCACATGGTCCCTCTTACAGTTGTTGTGATGTTCCTTGTTTCACCTCATCCTCATCCATTCAATCTTCAGCACTCTCCTGACACCCCTCCCTTACACTCTGATTTAAAGGTTCCTTGAGTCCCTAACCCTAACAATGAGCACTCACTGATATCAGTGATTTAGAGGCTCAGCTATGCTTTCAAAGAGGAACATATTTGCAAGTTTTATATATCACTCTAAACCTACTGTGTACTCATTTACACTGCACCTTTCACAGCTCTTGATAACTATATCTACATTCCTCTGCCCCAACCTCTATGCTCATTCTGCAGAGACTGCCGTAAACAAGCTCAGTATGTAACAAAAATAGATCACCTCAACTACAACTCTCCATATTATATCAGGAAGCAAAAACATCGCTGAAAAATCTTCCTCTGCAATGGAACTGGCTGCAGGGACTTATACATAAAGGGGAAAACAAGAGTAGATTCACCGAGGAAGATGCAAGAGAAAGTCAAACAGTGTGCAAGAGCAACACAGAAACAGGTAGCTAGACAAAGTATGCAGCTGCATGCAAAACAGGATCACCTTTGAGAAATTTCTCCAAGAAACAAACTCTGAAAAATTAATCTACAGTTTAATAAGGCACACAATGAAAATAAAATTTTAAAAAGGTATTCTATTCGCATGGAGAAACAAACAAAAAAATATTTTGGCCACAACACCCCCAAAAGAACAAAGAGTTTTATTAAATCAGAAGTGCCTGCCAAGTTATAAGATTTCTAAAAAGAGCAGGATTTTTTAAAAAGTTTTAAAATAAGAAGAGGCGGCAATTTGTTTTGAAACATGAGTCCAGCTGGCTTAGCATCTGAATGAAAGAAAATTATAGATCACAGTAAACATCATGTGTAAAAATAAAGAGTAATCAGAGCCCCTCTTAAAACGAAAAACAGTCAGACCAAACAAACTATCCATACAACCAATAATTCTGAGCAACTTCCATGCCAGCTGTAATTGCCACATTGCAGAATACATTTTTCTTAACGATACTAAACTTCTTTGTGAAGTTTGCCAAGTAACTATTGGAAAGCAGAAAGAGCAGCATGGGATTCTCACGAAAATAAGTTAGAAGTATCATTGTAAAAAGAAGTATTATCTTGTGGAATTCAAAATACATGCTACATGAATGTTAAATGTTACAGCAAAAAATGAAAGAGGACTTAACTTTCTTTCAATGCTGGAAACAAATAAAGATGCCTTAAATCAAATTTCAACTTTACAGCAAAAACAATGATAGTACTCAATGACAATACGCCAACCTGAACATGATTACTTTCAGCATGGACAGAGCTTCAGAAATCCCCAAGTGCAGTCACCTGGAGGTGGAGAACCGAACCCATTTGGTACAAATTAACTCTACAGTTCCCTCTCCTGCTAGCTCCAATCTAGCATCCTCAATTACATCAGAAACACAGGAATCAGAACAAACGTGAAGAAGTTTTCTTTCTTTTTAGAAAGCCGTTTATGGTGCAGAATCAGGCTGAAAGGACAAACACTGCACTGTGTATCTTAGCTGTGTACTCTAAGCGTCATACAGCACTGAGTTAAACTTTTTGAACCAAATTAAGACAGAACATAATTTAAACAGGAGTCAGAAGTCAGCACTTCTTAGGATATATACAGTCTACAGCTTAATTTCATATGACCAATGGATGATTTTCTGTATGCTATCACCAAATACTACAAAGATATGTGTTAATACATGGCCTGCAGAAGGGTGTCCAAAAGGCTTCACTTGCCCCTTGCAAAGGAGCCAGTTCCCTGCTCCTGGCCTACAGCACATGGCAGTAACCCATGCAAATACCAACAACTACCTGTCGGCAAAGCTGGAGAAAGAATTTCATGCTCCAAGCAACATACATATGCCACGAAAATTTCCAAAATACAAATTATGAAAAACCCCCAAAGGAAAGCACATAAATAGATATATCCCAGTAGGTTCAATCTAGATTTGATAGGCTTTACTATTATTTAAATATTTGTTGGACATTTAATCCTCTTTCTCCTGCCTCTAATCTGTCTCCTCTAGCCTGACCTTCCCACAGTAAAAAGTTTACAAACCAGCTTTAGTGCACTCCTCAGAGCCCACTCCCCTTCTGGGAAAGGATATGTAAAGTATGTCAGGCTTGCCTAGAAAGATACCCTGCTCATAACAGTTTCTTAAAAATCAGTTATTCTGTCAAGATTTTGTTCCTATTTTACAAACTGGTCACAGCTTCTTTTAGGAAGTAGCGGGAAGAGATGGACTAAAATTAGAAGGGGCTGAAATAAACTGGAGCAGAAGGGCAGAATGGCCCTGGTGCAAAACTCCCCAGTGAAATCTTCAATTCAACTCTTGTATCAAAAGTCTGATATCACCCACTTGTTCAGCAACCATCTATATTCTCAGACCTCCAGCTACATAGCCGTTCCTTTTTCCAAAATCTGCAGCAAACAGTTTACTACTGAGTGTTATAATGGCTTAATCACCCTTACAAAGATTGGGTACAGAACACAGATTAGATAACACCGATTCAGAAGACAAAGTCTCAAGATTAAGATCTAGATTTACCATCTCTATGTCTAAGGTGCTTGGAAAAGCCTATCAAAAGGAAACAGTTTCAGGTCTGAATGGGGCACTGGTTCTCCTGGTGACAAATGTCTCTAGTGTTTCAGCTGGGACCCATCCTCAGCTGCAAATCAAACAGCTGGCATTAGTCAGTGTCTCTTCATACACATGCCTTCATCCCCATGGAGGAGAATTAAAAAACACGCAGGAAATCCAGCCTTTGTGTTTGCTTGCACGGCAGATAAAATGAGCTGTCATCCTTTCTCACAGCAGGAAAGAGTAAGGACAACTCAGATGAAAGTGCTGACAGGCCTGGCGGCGGGTGCTGGGTGATGGGACTTTGAAAGCCGTGTGTTCATAGAAGACCACCAGCTACCAAAATAAAACATTGTTTAACACCAGGTACATTCACAATGATTAAATACAACCAGTTTACCCAATGCTGCTCAGTTCCAGAGAATTAGTTTGTTCCTCTACTTTATATGCTATCACAAAAGAATAATCATGAAAACAACAAAATAAAGAGCTCAGTGTTTTACCAAAATGTTCTCTCATTCTTTATATTATCTCCTGTTAGTGACCAGGAACCAGCTTAAGGCTGAATTGCCCTTCTGAGTCACCATCAAAAATTATCCACATCACACTAGTCTGCACAGAGTGGTCTTGCACTGCAGTGCCAACACAGTATAAAACATAACCAAAAATGAAGACGAACCAAGTTAAAACATCCCATAGCATTAGCTCACAAGTACAACATTTTCTGAGCTAGCTGGACTTCAGATGGAATTTTTAGTCAGTCATCGGAAGAAGTTTAGTTTCTACTGCTAGAAAGCTTTGAGGAGAATATTCATCACGGACGAACATTCATCACAGATCGTTTGGGTACAGGCACCAGAAGTCTGCAAAAGAAAATGGACTTTTACCTCATGACACGAGATGGGAAAGAAGGACTGATGCTCCAGAAAGTACCAAACAGTATTTCATAATTTGGGGGGGAAATACCCTAAGTCAGCACCTATGTCTGCATACAAAGACTGAAACCCAAAACAAAAAATCAGTAAGGTTGTATGCTAAAAAAAAGTCACATTAAAACTCGAGCTAAATTACTAACCATTTTCACACTATATAAGTTGCACTGTGGATTATTTCAGGGGTTTTTTTTTAGGTATTTGCTTAGTTTAGGCAGATCAAAAGTCAAAGTTGCTTATTTAAAAAAGCAAACAAAAAGCAGTATATGAATTTACGCTCCCACCCAAAGCTGAGATCTCCCATAGGAACCCACAATTCCATGAGCTGGGGTTTTAGAAGCTTCAGTTCCTCAATATTTCTGACTGAATGACAAGAAAAAGGAGGTGGGAAGTTTTTAAAGTAAAAAAAAAAAAAAATTAAAACAAACCAGAAAACATAAAGGAAAATTGCAACCAAACTTCTTAGGAAATTAGAGGAACTGGGTTTTCAAAATGCAGAAGTGCTTGATTGACCTGGGTCACAAATTACTGCTCCTATTCTTTCCTTTTCAAGCTAAACAACGCCTCCATAAACAAAAGATAACTTGTAATTTCAACTGGTTTAAAAGAGAAGTTAAATAACATGTTTTGTGGGGTTTGTTTTAAAGCAAAGAGAAAAAAATCCAGCAGATACATAGGATGAAATACATGACTTCTGAGCTCCTTTGCCATCCAGACTGGATTCACCTCTACTCTAAAAAGCAAGGACCTTTTACAAAGAAATATACAGAGTGCCAGTAAGAGAAGTTCCGCACACAAAACCTCTTCCCATTACCTTTAATATACTAAAAACTCAAAAGGCTGCAATGCTTAGATGGCCATTGCCATTGACCTCCTCTGGCACACAAATGAATCACCAGAGACAAAGGATGATTCTTGTCTTTCCTGTCCATCAAAGCTGAGGCACAGCCATGTCCACCAAAACTCCAGGCATGACAGGAATGGATGCTTTTTAGCCCTCATAGCTTTCAGCTTCGGTCCAAACATGGGCCCAGTTACTGAGATGCTACCAAGAAACACGGTATCACTCAATTATAAGCTGCCTATCTGCATCACTTAAAGATAAAATTCATCAAATCCATATCTGGTAGCAATCTAGTGTGATATTTTGACAGGCAACGTGAAAGACTGTAGGCCATTTTTGATCCAAAGTGTATTACTACCCGAACTGCATAAAAACTTACAAGACCAGAATAAAGTGTAACTACCCACTACTGCAAATGTTTATCTTATTACACATCATAGACTTAAGACACTGATCCTCACAAGAACTTTTCCCAAAAGACACAACCACATCTTTGCTTGACAGCATCTACACAGGACTACACAGAAGCACCGCACTTTCTGAATAAAGGCAGAAATCAGTCACTCCAAGGTTTATTCTGTGGAGCCCTCTAAGAATACCAGCATTTGCAATCTCGAGCGTTATCCTCATGTATTTAGAATACAAACATGTCTCTGCTAGATGCTTCACTGTAACTGCTGGTGTACAGACACTGCAAACATCTCTCTTGAGTACATCCAAGCTTAGCAGTGTCAGAGCCAAACACCATCATTGTCAATCCCTGGACAGCAGCAGCAGTTAGAAAGCAGAGATAAAAAATGGCTTCAAAACCCATTTGTAAGTCCTGACCTTTCCTCTGCAGTCTGGGGATAATGGGGCAAGGGCAGCTCCTGCCCCCTCTAAGCCAGACATCCTATAGGACCGGGACTTCTCTCAGCTGAGGCACATGACACTCACCGCCCTGACACTGCTGCACTTCTCCCAGCTCCCCTGCTCCCAACACAGAGCAGTGCCAGGTGACATGGGTAGAAGAACTGCTCTGTTTCAATCCCACCCATCTCGTGTTTAGAATCCATATTAAACAATTTGAAGCAGAGAGCTCTCCAGATCTGGGGGAAAACATGGTTTTCAGAGCAGAGATCAAACACACAGACTGCTATTTCATTTCTATGCTGGCTCTCCACACCTTGTCCTGACTGTGTGAACACTGATTAAATCAGTAAGGTGAAAGGATGTGGTAAAGCTACGAAAGCCAGTAATTTGACCCTCTAGGTTAGACGGTAGTACCTTAAAGCTTTCTCCTATTTTTTTACATCTTCTCAGTAAGATGATCTAATATTTGCCTACAAAATTTCTAGTGCGTATTTGTTTTGTTCTCATAGGAAGCTCACAACCACCATCCCTGAGATTATGATTCTGTCTCTATTTCATAAGAAACCTACCTCCCTATCTTCTTTACTGTTTGCCAGAACTTTCTGCTTTCTGATCCTAATAAAAGCAAGAAATCATCAGTAATTTTATCAGCAGCTTGCTTTTGAGAGGATGATGAAACGTTCTGCATGCTGCACATAAAAGAATTGCAAGCTGTTCTCACTGCTCAAGCCAGCCAAACAGAGGGCAGGCTGCACACGCTCGTTTGCAGCAAACAAAAAGTAGAGATGCTTCAGGTGGTTACTGCAGAGTATGATTTGAAACCGACGTCTAGTGATGCGATTTCCACCTATTTCGCTCATTTTTCAATAAAGGAATCAAAAGTTTGATGTGTAAAAGCTGACATTACTTTCAGAAGCAGCAGACTGCACAAGTTTGCCTTGCTTTCTCTTTCCCTGGAGTTTACACACAACTTCTGAACCGCATTAGGGATAGAATGGAGTGAATTAATCTACCAAAACTATTTCCAGTGTTTATTCAGTTTTAATGTTTTCTTTTGAGGTTTCTCTAGCTGGCTGACCTGAGACCTGTTTCCCCCTGGAGCCTGTGTTGTGGTGCCAGCCCTTTTATTACAGCAGGTTCACATCTATCGGTGCGAGCAGAGGAGGAGGAACTGCAAGCTCCCTGCTGCTGCATTTGGTTAGCAGCCTCCTCCTCCTCCCACTCTTCAGCAGATGTTTCTGCTGTTTTACCACAACAGGAGCTTTTTAAACCCTCACAATTCCTAAAGCAAACAAAATCAGAGACCCATCTCCAAAGAGCCACAACAAAAGCACTGACCCAAACTACCACCACAATACAACTGGAATAAAACCCTTGGCCCTTGGGAGAAGAGGACGTTGTACACAATGTCACCGGGACAGTGACTAATCTTTGGCAGATCATGTGAGAAAGTCCTGAAGTAGCTGTAGTGACAGAGAACAGCATGAAAACAAATGGATGATTCAGATGCGAAAAATATTCCTTAGAAGTGATATTATCAGAAGCTCACATAAAACACTATCCAATCTTTTTACCACTTGGAAAAGCCAATGGCATTTACAGCCGTCTTCCAGATGTTGTGCGTTTTCAGTTACATGTGTCTGCGCGCGTGTGCATGAAGTCAGTGGGTTCAAAATAGGTGAGATTTCTAGAATCTCCATTTTAAAACACATTCCTAGACACCACTAAATGTACATTGCATAGAGTAGGACAAATCAGCCTTCAGATGCTGTGCCAGGCTCTTGCAGCTGATGCTGAGGCCATGCTAGGAGTTTTCTCACAACAAAGGAATGAGACTGTGGGAATGAAACAGTTATTCTTGGGTTCCTCAGGTCTCAGCAGCTGGCAGGGAAGGAAAGAGGTTCATTTAGATTTAAGCAGAGCTATGTATGCCAACCAGTTAAGCTAGACTCCCTTTAAACTGCTGATGTAGGTGCAAAAGGCTCTGTATCAAGGTACTCTGAAAGGTACTTAAACTAGTTTCCCCCTTTTCCCTGCTGTCCCTCCCCAAAATCATCTTAATTAAGCCTTATCTCCAGTAGTAAGTAAAATTACTCCTATTTGTGCACGCAGAAATAGACACCATATTGGTTTGTCTTTTAAACTTGTTGGATGTAAGTGATTTGTGGCACTGCTGTGGCCAATACAGCAAATCCTACACAGCGTGTCACTGTCATGTATTTACTGACAGAAGGTATCTGCACCATCCAGTTCAGGAAACAACCAGAGCCACGGCTGTGGCTGAGCTAAGATCTTTGCCTGCGCTGCACTGCTACTATTGCCTGCTTTGAAGAAGCCACATGCGAAATGCTATGAGGTGATGTGAACATTACCCAGACCTTCCATCTGGTTTCGAATGCTCCTCGGGCCTGAGTACAAGCACATGTGTGCTCACACACAGATGTCCAAAGAAACTGCACAACCTCGGTCTTGGGCTGGCCTTGTAGCACATCCTGCTATGATCTTCACTTAACACGTGAATGGCAGCGATGCTCCGCACAAGAGCGTCAGCTCGAACACTGCCCTTTCACTCCCTCAGGACCAAAAGCCCGCTCACTCTCAGCTAAACATCTCTGCCTGCTGCTGCTTATCCACACAGGGTTCCTCAGATAGCTGTGTTTCCTTATTCTTCCTTAAATACCTGCTTCTCTTTGATGTTCAGGCTTTCATCTATCACAATGAGGAATCATCTGTTCGGGGAAGAAAAGCACAGTTCAAGGTATTCTTAGGAGAGAGCATTTGGATGCCAACAGCATCTACGGCGGAGGATGACTGCAGGTCAACTACTATTTTCCTCCTGATCTTTAGCCTGGAGGTGGTTAAAGTGAAACTGAATGAATGATTTCCTTGTTCTAGCAACATTTGTAAATCCTGTGTAAACGAAGCTATCTTTGACAAAATCTTGGTGAGCCTTAAGTCAAAATAACAGTGGTGATGTCATTGACTGGGCAATAGTACTGAATGCTTCCTATTGCTTCTGTTGAACTGTTCCATGAACACCACACTAGAAAATTCCCCGTGTTTCAGCCATCTTTTAAAGTCTGTAGTTTGATTTCATCAAGTAAAAATACCTGAAATTTTTTCTAAATGAGCTGTTCTTTACATGATGAATAAACCCAGAATCAACAATTTTTGAAGCATCAGACATTTAAAATAATACTGAAAACAGGTGTGCTGAGTTTAAAATCCTAAGTGTTTACGATGGAAGAGGTTTATTCAGGCAATTTTAAGGAAGATAAGCCTTCATCAATTGTGTTGAATAGAGCTGCTAGTGAAGATTTTGGTGGGATTTTCTGAAAAAATGCACATTAAGTATTATTTTGAGAGGTTCTGCAGGGAGAGTTTGGAGAGCAAATACAAATATTTATAATATAAATGCACTTTAATCTTGTAGCTCTTACTTTGGGGAACAGATCAGAGTACCACCTAATCCATGGGCTTTATAATAGAGGTCAACAACACAGCTTGGGATCTGAAATACTGCTCTTCACAATAGATTTCTCACAAACAAGCTGGAGAACAAGCACTATCTGCAAGAACTATGCAGACCCTACTCACAGTAAATAACTCAAGATTAATACAATTTTTAAAATTGCAGATTTCTTGCAGAGTGAACTGTTTTCTTATTAAATAAATTCTTGTGAGAAGATTTATTAGTGTACTTATAGAACACCGGAAGAAAAGCATGTTCAGCACCAATAAAAGATAAAAAATAATTAGAAAGCTCAAAACTGAGTTGAGGACTCGTTAGCACAGAGAAACGAAACTGCCAGATGACAATGAAGACAGTCATTTGTATCCAAGCTATAAGCTATCACATAGGAATTCTTCAGGCTTCTTTGCAAAATTTTGTTATTTAAAAATTAAAACTCAACCATTATTCAGAGGATTCGAATGATGATGGAAAGCTTTTGTCTGAAATTCAAATTCTTTTATCCAATGTATTCCTTAAGACTTTATTTTTGAAAAGGTGGTGTACACTGTTTGTTTGTTTGTTTCAGTTTTTGTCTTAAATCAGTAAAAGGCTCTTTTGGTACAGCCCTCACACCATGGGCACGGTCACATTAGTGCCACAGAGACTGAGGCTGGTCTGCTTCATTCTGTTTCAGTAAGGAGGGATTCCTGGTACAGGATGGCATTACTGCAGTAAAACTGTGGCTACATATGGCAAGGTTTTACCACACTTAGGCATTTACATGGGCATGCTGTGGGGATCTTTAAATTCCTGACAGAAAAGGGGAGACTTGCGCTAGAGAAATATTTGTCCTTATGTATATACCCTACATACACACTGGGCAAGGCAGGTACATCCAGAAGGTAGTTGAGAGCAATCACCTTGGATGTCTGAAGCCAGACTGGTGTTCACTTTGCACAAGAGTATTTTATTTTATGTTTTAAAACTTGTTTCAACTGGCCTAGACCTGACAGAGCTGGAAAGTAAGTGAAATTTTAGGCACCTCAGTTTTAGGGATAAATCTCACTGGAATCTAGCTTTCAAAAGCAAAATATTTAAACTTTCTTAAAATTAAATATTTATAATTTCCAGACATTTCTGGTGCACTAAATTATTAGTGATTTTGCTATTACTTTTCCTTTAAATGGAGTATATTGTTCAAAGGTTTATAGAGAATGATAGCACAGCAGTGGACTCAATTAGGAGATGGAAGGAAACACAAAGGAAATTCAGATGTTTTTTCAGGCCTAAAATAGAAGTAACAAACTTCCAAGATAAACAGCTTGAGAGTAACTGCTTCAAGTTTAATTTGATAAACAACATTACAAAATTACTTTATAATGCTCAGCAGTTTGATGGCACTGGAGATATCTGGAAAAAAGGAAAAATCTGAGCCTCTCATGAGAAACCTTCCTGCTGTTTAACATTTTAAATGATGAAGTAAAAACACAGCTAGAGTCCCTGATACTACACTCTACATTCTGTCTTACATCCCCTAAGTCACTTCAGCAGTAACGAGCAAAATGTGGTCAGTAGAATAAGTGGCAATGACTTTACAGAGATACTGAACTGCATTAAATGCCGTACATATTAATAAAACTCTCTGCATTTGTTGTACACAGTGGATTTTTCAGCCTTAAGCTTTGTGTATCCACTGCTGCAGACTCATGAAGTCAACCTGCCTTTTCTCCATAAGAAGTTTAGTCCAGCCTACAGCATAATGGTATTAAACCTAATTAACCACTCGGTGTGCTAATGATAAGTTAAGAAGTTATCCTCTATCATGTTTTTTATCAAATTAAACNTTATTTGTTAAACTTACATCCCTACTTTTTAAAATCCAATTATTCTACAGTGTGTTTTCCTCAATACATCAAAACTCAGCTAACCCCAGGTGAGTTCTGTTGATACTGTTAAAGTATTGACTATCAATTACAAAATCTGTATCTCCTTCAGACCTGAATCAGACAAAAACTTGACATATGTTCAGCAAATTAAAAAGAAAACATTACAAGGTGAACAGCTCAGCCATGGTTCAACCCAAACTAGCTGCCTGCTAATAACTCATGTAACAGAACTGACTTGGGAAAGCCCCTTCCCCATTCCAGATCAATACCGGTACCACAGATGGCACTGACATCGAGAGTGAGCATTTACACTGGGTCTTCTGTGTTTCTCAAAATACCATGATTTCCTGGGGTTTGTGACTATCTGAAACTATCTCAAGTACAAAGATTCAAGACGTACCATCAGGTTTTCGGCAGCCTCAGCCAGAAATAGACTTTGGACACAAGACAGAGGAGCACAAAGTTTCATTATACAGAGATAAGCTCATCGTTAGTTATGAAAATAACTACAGCTCAGCCCAAAGAGGTTGGCACAAAGCTGCAGTAGGATTTGGGTACTGTTTAGGAGTGCAAGAGTATGGGCACTTTTATTTAAATATCTCTTAAAAAATTTGTGCCTTCAGACTTCTTTCTCTATGTATTTATTACTGAACACCCAAAACTCATCACAGCAGATTTTAAGAGAGAAGAGCCAAAAAATGTCATCATCTGGATCATGCAAAAAGGTCCCTGATAATTTAGACAAAGTACAAAGAGGGGATCTGAATAATGACATTTCTTAAATTGTGATGAGGCTGGGCATCTTTCTTTGTTGCCTGGACCTCAGAAGACAAGTAAGTGAAAGTACAAAGAATAAACAGAAGTAGAAATAGCACTGTCACAAAGAATTAAGGCACACCAAGTACCCTATTCTGTATGATGACTGATGCAAGTAACATGTGAAATACACCCAGAGAAAATTAAAACTGACAATAGCAAGCCTGCATTTTTTGAGCCATTCAGCAACTTAAGACGTTAATCAATTTCTTTGGGACGTCTCTGCTGTTCACTACTTCAGCTTATTCTTCTTTATGCCTTACTACTATTCACTGAGCAGCAAACAAATACAATAGCACACAGGAAGCACCAAACAAAAGTCCTTTTAACACTTGCTCACACCATTTCTTGCACATGCCAGGGCTGCCCAGAGGCTACTGGTTTACACCCAAACCCAGTTTTCTTAAACACATAGCAGAACAGTCTCTCACTTTGGAAGTCAAGAAAATGGATTTCTTAATAGTTGAGGGGGCAGGGCAGAAAACAGACAAAATCACAGTGCTGACACAACTGGCCTCCTTTATTTTTTCTTTATTTAAACGTTCTGAACATTCCACTGAATTTTCACAAATAGTTTCACTGGAGACATTTAGCATACATTTGCTCTATATTCACTTGCTCCTCTGCTAATACTGACATTTTTTGGTGTTAAATCATTCTCACAGGTGAATATACATCACAGACTGCCTGTCTGCTTTCTAGGCTGAGCTCAGGGAAAACTCAGAAACCAGCCAAACAAAGTACTCCTTTTCTCTTTGTATGCAAAAGAAATGAACTGATAGGTGTGTTTAGCAAAGTCACAGCATGGTCTAGATGTCCATTCTGCAATAATTTTCAGAAATTTGACTTAACTACCTATAAAAAAAAGATTTCTTTAGGAAATACTACTGAAGTTTTATAGTGGTAAAGAGATTATAATTTATTTTTCAGTTCTTCTCAAAGTGGCTGCATGATCCATCAATACTGCACAGACTCCCAATGAAAACTGACAGAGACTTCATAAAAACATTCCATGAAAGGACAAATTTCAACAAGTATGATTTGAGAGAATTTATCGCTTTGAAACTAACCCATCACAGAAGTTTCTCTTGCAGCCTATACCTAGAAGCAGCATTACCAAGGGCAGTCAATACAGTGCCCACCTGATTTACGCTGCTGTCCTGTGCCAAATGCTTTACCTCGTCCGGTTCCAGCTGCACAAGCTCACAGGAGAAAATGTCACTCAGGGACACACACTGTCCCGGTTTTGCTGGGTGAAGTTAAAAAGAGAAAAAGGCGCTTGTGTACTAGTTTCTTAAAATTTGTTAAAACATCTTTTTGAAAGAGGGAGGATAAACAGAAAAAAACCCAAATTCTTTTATTTAAAAATTTTTGTTATGGACCAACGTGCTTTTTCTTTTTGTTGTGAGTTAACACCATGAATACAATCATGAAACATGTATCAGTGGCTTGGAATTTGGTTTAGATTTTTTTTGGTCTGTTCTCCAGGCAATAGCTAGAGCACCAGCAGTGCAAGCCTCATCCTTACTTTGGAATAGCTAAACTCTTCTACAAAATCATGGGATTTTTTTGGCAGAAGAGAAAATTAAAGATATTAAAATGGTGATGGAGTCCAGTACCCATCAAAGTAAGGAAGACTAAGGAAGAATTCATTCAGAATTCTAACACAGGACATTATGTTAAAAGCAAGATCCACGCAGAAAGACTAATCTCAGTAAACAGTTCCACCACCTTCCCATTTGTCTTTCAAGATGCTACTGCAGCCAAGTAGCTCTGAACATATTTCATAATGTGCCATCAACAGAATAAGAAAATTTTAAAAGTTGCAGGCTGTTTTAGTTTTTCTGGTTTTTGTTTTTCTCTTTCTAATTCTGTAGCATAGTTTTATCATTTTAAGGCTTTTGAAAATAATCCAAATCACCAGTGAATTGGACAAAGCTATAAACTCATGACATTAAAAAACATTTCACAAATGTTCAAATTTTACCACGTTGTATTACTGTTTGATTTAAGCAGAATGCTTTTGCACGTTTAACCCATAATGTCTTGGCACTTGCATGAGGGAGAAATCAGACATAAGAAATAAATGTCCCCAAGGGAAAAAAACCCCAACATAAATCAACAAACCAAAACTCTCTCTCACCAGTATAAAAAAGAAAAAAAGAAAAAAAAAAAAAGGGGGGGNAAGGGGGGGGGCACAGTATATCACAGCAATAGTAAAGCACAAAGCATCTTATGAGAGCAAATTCAGGCTCTGTAAGACCACCTCAACTCAAGCAAGCATCAGGGGAGGGAAGGAAACAGGAGAAAAGAAATACTAGTCTTATCCTAGGAACATGAACAGCTTTGTGGCAAGGCACATAACTCACCTTCAGGTTATAGAAATACATCTCTATCCACAGCAGGCACTCAGCCAATAAACCCCCAAAAGCCCCTGTTATTTTTCAAGGTTATCTAACACAGTAGACAAAAACGTATTCCGCCTGCTCGCTTCGTGCCTGATTTCCTCCCCTTCAATCCCATCCCTCTTGCCCCTTGCCTTTCCTGGTTTTATATGGATCCAAAAGTCACGTTTCAAACAAGCACATTTATGTTAGCATAAGAGGCATGGAAAGTACTACCACAAAGTTTTTAACTGAATTATAGTCACCTGTTTCAAATAACAAAGAACAAGAGCAAAATACACGGTTAGGCCCCAAGCCTCTTTCCATCAACACGAGCAGAGCCAAAGGATGGCATATATGTTTCTTCAGGACCCTACACAAACGTTTGGAATGAGCGGTACAGATGGGCTGCCCAGCAGGGGTGTGTGGACCTGGCACAAGTGGGAACCTCCTGGTAGACCCCACTTTGACACTCTGATACTAACGTAAGGGCCAGGCTAAGAGCTTCTTTATGAACCTCAGACAGACTCATGAAAAGCCAACATGATTATTTGTCTTCCCAGCAAAAGGGAGACATATGAAAGATAAAAGGATTTGTAGCAGATGGCAAGGACATTTCTGCAGACCACTGGAAAGCCAGCTGCATCGAGAGCACCCCAAATCCACAGCAAGTTGAAGCAAAGTTGGCCGATACAGAATTGTTAAAGACTTCTTCAAGAAATACAAAAAGGATCCTGGAAAAGAAATTCCATAGAGAATGAATCTTGCAAAATTCACATGCTTCCCTGGAAAGGGTGGCTTCAAATGCATCAGCAAGAAAGGTGAGCTTGTCCAAAGGCAAAGTCTTGAAAGCATTATGACTTGCTCATTAAATTATTCTCTTCAAGTTACTGTCGAATCGATGTCAGCCTGTGATTCTCAAAACACATATCACGGCAACAAATCAGCCTTGCACAGAAAGTTCAGACCTGAGCTGTGCCACTCCATGTAAACACTTCCACACCAGCACGTCAGTAACTGGGATGGGTGAGTGTCCAGCTTGTGTACAGCAGCTCCTTCCTTCTGCTTTGAAGTATGTGCTTTGAAGTATGTGCTATTAGAGAAATAATAGGAAGAAGCACAAAATGTTACCCAATTCCTCAAGTACACTGCAACAGATGCTAAACCCAGTCAAGAGCTCATTCTCTCTCTCATACTCGTTGTAGTGAGTAACATGTGTTACTCACTAAAAATCTGTGGATGAGTAAGTGCTTTTGTTTTGTCTTCTAGTCAACAGAATGATGTTAGAGCACTACAGTATAGCAGAGCTGCTCTTTGAAAAATGTAATTTCAGGAGTGGTTCATCTGTTACAGATTATAAATTCCAACTATGCATCAGGTTTTTCAGAGGACAATTTTTTTTTCTGATCAGTTCTCCTGAAGCAGTAGCAGATACAACATAAGCACAACTTCTCAATACACCTGGTCATTATAGTTAAAAGAAAGGTGCAAACACTCATCAGCCTCCTTAATATGCAGCCATATAGAGGGGAAAGAACAAACCAGCAGCGTTACTGAATTCTCTTCCTAAATTCCCTCTCTTCTCTCTGCTTTCACAGTATTTCTCATCAGCTATATGGCAGGTTAATCACATTACCCCATTTTATTCCTCTCCTTGCCAGGGAGGGAGAACAATAGTGGCAGAGTTATGATGTGTCAAATCCTGGCACATAATACTTTATTTTCCAGAACTGCTTGAAATTGTAAAACACCCCTATTGTTCCTATTGTTTTATCTTAGTTAGGATTTGCATCTTTCTTTCTGCATGACAAGCAGACACTGCAGTTTCTACAAGTCCAGTTGGATGAGCACACTTAAAACTGTTCCCGTTCCCACACGGACTTACTGCAGGCAGGAAGATGCCACGATCAGCTAACAAAGTGGGCATTCTAAGTTTCTGGCACCACAGAAATCAAGGGAGGAAAGCTTTGACTAAGTCACTGCATGTGAACAAACTGACTTGAGTTTTTATTATTAAAACATAAACCCCTTCCTCTTTTCAAAAATACACTTACAAAATGTGAGAAGCCAAGTGGATAAAACCGCACTTGAGGCCCATTGAAGGTTCACGACAATCACTGCAGGATCATTACGGACAAGTCTCTGCCTCTAACCACCCTTGGAATGTTGCCTAACTTAAGAGACCTCCTGCTAAATAGGAGGCAACAAAATGTGGGTACAATAAGAATAGAGGATAAAGCCAAACAACTGAGAACAGAAGATAATTTTCTCCAGGAATATGAAGTTTCAGTACTTTCCACATAATTTCTAGCAACTAACAACACATTCAAAAGAAAATACAAATTGGTCAAGGTTATTTCTCTCAGCTAAAGTAGGAGAACTAAAAGGACACCTGAAGCAGCAACTTCTAATTATCTTCCCAGAAACCTTCTTGTAAACCAAAGAATAACTATTCCTGGCATTCACACTAAATAAATAAATAAAAATATAATTAACTCTGAAAACAAACAAGCAAACAAAAGACTCCACCAAAATACTTCGCACAAGTGAGCCTAAGCACCACATTTCAGAAGTCCTTTAAGCAACCCTTTGCTATCTGTAAACAGACCAAGAAAAGAAATGGCCACTTAAATGTTCCATGTGCTATCTTACTAAAAGGTTACACAGCCCATTCAAAGGCTTGACAACCTGACAACCACTTCCCCAACTTTTTGTTTATCCTGCAGATGGTGTCATTACACACACACACACACACACACACACACACACGCACCCCCGCACACAGAGCACACAACAGACTGCCATACTGCCGAACATTTTAAACTGCATTTTGGAGAAGAGTTTTAAGTGTTCATAGAATCATAGAATATCCTCTATGGATAGTTGGAAGGGACCCGAGGAACATCGAAGCACAGCTCCTGTTACAATAAACACCTTGCATTAACTGCAATTAACATAACTGGGAAGAGAGATGGTATAAATCTAAGAGTCTCAAAGAGACAAAAACCTTTACCCAGACTGTCATATTCTCTCCTGGATATTCAAGATAGCACAACTTTTGCTTCTTTATGCAAATCTTCTGAAATATATTTTGAAAATCTTTGAAAGGCATTTAGAGAATAATGC
>VYZQ01043446.1:62547-83898 GCA_013400655.1 Mystacornis crossleyi
CACACACACACACACACACACACACGCACCCCCCGCACACAGAGCAAACAACAGACTGCCATACTGCCGAACATTTTAAACTGCATTTTGGAGAAGAGTTTTAAGTGTTCATAGAATCATAGAATATCCTCTATGGATAGTTGGAAGGGACCCGAGGAACATCGAAGCACAGCTCCTGTTACAATAAACACCTTGCATTAACTGCAATTAACATAACTGGGAAGAGAGATGGTATAAATCTAAGAGTCTCAAAGAGACAAAAACCTTTACCCAGACTGTCATATTCTCTCCTGGATATTCAAGATAGCACAACTTTTGCTTCTTTATGCAAATCTTCTGAAATATATTTTGAAAATCTTTGAAAGGCATTTAGAGAATAATGCAATTATCAGGCATAGTCAACATGAGTTCAAAAAGGGTTAGTCTCTTCCAACTGAAATATTCTATTACATTCAAATATTCTTAATATTCTTAGTATTTTATGATCAACAAAAGAGGCGGAATCCAAATGAAAACACATACAAAAGTATTATTAACATTTTATCATAACATCCTAATAACATAAAAGTCCAGACTACAGAAAACTAGATCAAGGTTGGGTTGTATTCATGGCATAACCACCCATCACGCAGAGAGGGGTTTCTCATTCACAATCTGGTTATGGCTCCAGCTCTCAAGGTGGCCCAGTGAAGTCGGGCACATGTATAAAAAGGAAATGGACAAGAGATCCTCTCTGAAACAACACTGTGATCCTTGAATTAAAAAAAGGGTTAGAGCTTTGAACCAGCTCCAAGGTGAAAAAAGATGAGCTACGTTCACTGTTCAGTGCAAAATCTCAGCAACAATTCTCACTCGGGAAATAGCACATGCCAGAGGATGCCATCACAATGCAGCTTCCTGCAAGTCAAGACAGTCTTCTGCTCGTGAACTTCTCTTCATAGAAATTCATGGGACATTGCAGGAACCTACCCCTGGCATCATCTAACATCTCTGGAGCACACTACAAGGACACCCTACTGATTAGGGTGGCTGGACTCTGAAGGTCTGTAAATAACATGAATAGAAGTTGTGTGACAAACTACTTATTACCCACTTAAAATTTACCTTTAAAAATGTTAAAAGTGTGGATACAGAGAAGATTATACTGGATGTGTAATTTTCAAAGCTAAAGGAAGTACAGACGAGCCATGTATTTACTAGAATGTAACAAACATACAACCATGGGCCTCTGTCAGGGTCTGACTTCATCCAACACTGAGAAAAACCGGGAGGTGGATTTTTTTCAGTTTGTTTGAAAAGTCTTGTCATGTGTCAGGCTGAGATTTTAAATATTAAGTTTCACCCTGGCAAGCACTGTGTATTGTGGAGGTACAACAGCCTACAGGATTCTACTGTGGAAGCCCCTTACATGTGCAGTACTACTGAGGACGACTGATCTCTGAGAAAGTCTGCTTGGAATCACTCCAGTCATCATTTTGCAAGAACATGCACTCACAGTGCTGACCCAAGAGCCAAACGTGCTCTGTAACGGGTTCCAATCTATGCAAAGCAGGAATAAATGAAATGAGATATCCACAAGCTACTTACAGACAACCTGAAACTCGCACCGCATGCCTGTCCTGGCAGACAAGTAGGGCAAAGACACTTTCTTTATTGTCAACACAAGCGCTGCTGCATGGGTTACTGGAACAAGTCAGCAGCAACAAAACCCCATCTTTGTGCACAAGGCTTGAGCAATACACCTACTGCTAAGGTTTATTGCTCATTATTATACAAAAATTTCCCAAGTTTGGGCTGGTTTTTTGTTGTTGCTGTTGGATTTTTTTAAGCAAAAATTTTAAGAGGAAGATAAAAACACCTATGTGAAAATACTTATGAAGGTTATGCATACAGACCAGAGACTTGAGCGGTGCTGACGGTACAAGAAAAATGACTGCAGAACGTAGTCTGTATTCCACCAGCTAATGGAACTGTAAAAAGAGATGCTTTTTTTGCACCCATGCAACTTCAGAACCTCCTTGTGTAAAACCACTTGCAAGATTAGAAGCTCTGAAGACAGACTTGATCATGCCTTTATGAAAGGGAAAACAAACCAAATTAGGATACATAAATACATCTAAAATTACTTGTTTCAATACCTTTCCCATCCTATGAACACAAACTACATCCTACGCTTCATCATTCACCTTGTGTCTTCACTGAAACCTTCTCTCACAAGCTCACACTAAAATAAAAACACATAAACAACATCCGCATTTTTCTAAGAAGTATTTATTACATGGAAACTTTGGTTAGTGATATATCCAAGATCTTAATTAAAGAGAGACCAATCCGCTCAAAAGTGTGACCATTCCCACAGGAATGAGAAGAAATCGTTCTTATTGAAATAAGAGCAGAAAAATAAAATGGAATTCATTCTTGTTTCTGGCAAGAAAGACATTTTCAAATCCCACTTGGTGTTGTAATTCTAATAGCTTCTTCTCTCAACACTACACTGAAGTACATGTTTAATCTTTCCAAGACTCTGGCTTTTTCATTGTCTTTAACAGATTTATACACGTATTAAACATGAGTACATCACTTCATACACACATCCCTCCTTTTTTTTGTACATCCTACTTAAGTTTGTCAAATAAAGGAACTGAACTAAGTAACAGACTGATTTGGGAATTCAAAGAGCTCTTAAACTGTGAAATCAAACCTGCTGCTACTCAATCAAATAATGCTCATGACCTAACATTTCAATCCCCACCCTTATCTGACTGATACTAATTTTACACTGGCATCCAAAGAGGTCGTGATTTCAGCTGGAAATCACCTAAGGAGATTTTATTTTTTCTGGGAACTAAAGACAGTTAACTCCTTTCTGACTAATACATACAACTTGAAACATTCCTACCTTTAGCATCACCATGACTTCAGCTCCACAGTCAACTTAAATGACCATTACTGGTCAGCATTCAAAGAACATTCAGCACAAATAATGCTTTTCATCGTTCCTGAACTTTGGGGCAAATGGGAGAATCTTTGCAAAGTGAGGCTCAACAGAGAACTAGGAAATAAAAGCAGCAACTAATATTCCAGGGCTGACATCTACAAACTGTTGCAACTTTTTTTTTCTTTTTAATTACCAATTAATCATCTAATGGAAATAAAGTGAAATGTGTGATTTAATTTTCTTCCATTTTTCCCCTCTGAATGTACTACGGTGTCATGACACTTACCAATGAAATAAGGCTACTAAGAAAACAGAGAGAACATTTTTATCTAAAGCTGACTTCAACTGGTTACAATATGAGTTTACAGAACAATTTCCAGCCCATGTGTTTTTGTCATGTCAACGGTTTCCAAAGATAATAAATACTCTTCAGTATCATGCCTGGCATAACTAAGCCTGTGAGCAGACTGCTAAAATTATATAGAGAATGTGCAAGTGAACTCTTCAAGCAGTTCTCTAATGACTTCAACCCAAGAGCAGCACTCCAGCGAAACGGAGGGATTTGGGCAGGAATGCAGACTATACAATAGGCAGCTGTAAATAGAAACCAAACTTCGTCACCGCCAGCATCCGAAGCGCGTCTCCGTGTTACGCTGCACGATGCCGGCTCTACCTCACCCAGCTCCAGCCAGGGCTCGCTGAGGTCGGCACAGCTCTGCTACACTCCCTTGTATCTGCAGCAGCTGCAAGATCTCTGAGGTGCATATATCCATACAGGCCCTTCAACGTTTTTTCTACATTTTACCGGCAATTTTCAAGCCTCGGTCCCCGGACCATTTGAAAAGGGTGCACAAACAACAGTTAAGAAAAGTAAGGCTACTGACAAGCTTTAACTCATGGTGCAGATTGCTGCTCTGTGCTCCGCAGCATCCAGAGAGTGAACCCTGTGCACACGGCTGTGGCACGGCCGATTCCTCACTAGCAATGATGTAACGTGCTTTGCAGGCAATCCTGCAAAGCTTAGACTATATACATATACATATACAGATATATACACTATGAAATAAAAGAAATGTATGGATTTAGCATGAGGTAACATAGAGGCATAAAACAAATATGGGAACCCAGGTTTACTAAAAACAAAAATTTGGAATCAAACATAGATAAGCTTTTCCATGCGAACAACTGCAGCCTTAGGCAAGATTGCAATGTAGCTAAAACTAACAGCACAACATCACAACCCACTGGAACATTACTTCACTTTTGAGAGAATATTGTTTAATTGACATTCCAGTTCCTGAAATCCAGACACTGCACATGAATTTTAGCTTTATAAATGAAACAAAGTGAAATAAAAGAAAGAAATAAATTCACCTCAATCCCTGAAGCTCAGAGACTGAATCAATGTGTTATCTACTTCTGATTACGTGCAAAATACCAATCATCCAGCTTCTGTGACAAATGCCCAAGCAGGCTTACGTACCTTTTATACACCATTTACTGTGAAGTCTTAAACTGGACATCCAAGGGGCACTCTGGTCCCACGTGAGATCTCATCTCAGGGCTGAATTTGACCCACTGCTGACAAAGGGTTCAGAAATGGCTTTCTCCTCTGACACCATGGTTTCCTTGACAATTTCTTAACGGACTCAGAAATGCAACTTCTTGAATTTCAAAGCTTTCTCAGGTTTAGCCTTTCTGAAACCTGATTTTCAAGGGTCTGATCCAGTGCTCAGGGAAGCAAGTGGAAAGACCCCAGCTAATTTCAGTAGCCTCTGGACTGGGTTCTGCAGTTGGAAGAACTATTCTTCATTAGGTTTTTCATTAAATACAACACATGAAATAAGAAGCATGTAAAATCTTACTGATCAAAATGACACAATCTAAGAAGACCCTAAGACAAAACTGGTACTCAGTAACGCGCTTCTTTTGACTTTTATACTATTAAAAAATATTTTTTTTCCTTTACTCCTTTCCTGTTCTTCCTTGGAAAACATCTCCTCTTACTACTACTTCTTAAAAAAAGTACCACCCACCCCTCCACAAAAAAAGTCTTAATTTAAATTACCTTGAGCGCTACGAAGAAGCCAATACTGCACTTTACAAAACTCAATTAATTGAAGGCAAGGTAAGGTTTTAAAACATAGAGAGGGCAATATTTGAAACCACTGACAAAGTTAAATTTCTTCCACCTTTTCTGGAGAATTACAAACTATACTCTTAAGCATCAAATGGTCAAAAGCAACCTGTCAGAAATATATTATTACAAAACAGCAGTATTGCCAAAACCTCATTTAAATTGCTACAGCCTACAGAAATATTCCTCTTAAGGACTCTTCCACCTGCAGCTAAGAAAAATACTCTTTTAAAAAAGCATGGGCTAAACTGGTCTTTGCCTCCATCCAAAGAAATCAAGAGGTGTAACACTTAGACTTTATCCCACCACACACAGCTGTAAATATGAAACCATTGATCCCCTTCCTTCATGCAAAAATTTTACACAAAGATAATCAAACAGACCACCAGCAGGAACTGTAGTCCCAAGAAACACCTTCTTACTACATCTTTTATCAGAGAGAGCTATGAGTGCTTGTTCCTCTTTACTCATTTTTGTTCAGTGCTAACACCAAAGCAATGAACAAGGAAGACTTATGAAGTTGCATCACTGCCTGCTGTTTTTCTGTCTCCATTTCAAAATAACTGAAGTATTACTGGGCTTGTCTCTACAACATCTACAGTTAGGCTCACAAAAGAGCAATAGTCCACTTGCAAACAGAAATTGCTATAAAACCCCAATCATATGAACTTCAAGGAAACATTTATACTATTCTACTTTCAACCGATTTCACGTTCACACGTTTTCAGTGATGGTGTAACTTCAGCATGGAGAAATGCAGCCTGCATGCTGATCCAAGTGCAGTATTTCTCAGGTTGCTGCCTTTTGTCCCTGGTACAGTTAGGTGACTGCTCATGGGGCTTGAGCTTGAACAAAGCCAGCAGCACAAAGCCTCGGCTGCTCTTGCTGCTTTCCCACAGCCCTCTGTGCCAGGGGTGGCAAAGGCCTTTCAGGGGGTGCCCTGGGACTCCCAGCTGCCGTTTGACATGCAAATGGCATCAAAGATCTTTCAATCCCACCTCAAGGAGGGAAGATAAAGGCAGCAGTTCCCAGAGGAGCTCTGCTCCAAGAACAGCATCCCTTCATCTCTTCAGGACGCTGGCACTGCTGTGCACAAAGAAATCATCCTTGAGGTAATGTGAAGGACTTAAAGAAAGCAGCTGAGGGGAATTAGCGGAAGGTACTTCAGGCTACAATTCTCCTCAAGCATAACAACACAGAGTATCTTAAAAACTTCACTTTTATCTTTTTATATATAAGCACACATTTGATATTTCCAGCACTTCCATTTTATTTAGAGACCCAACACAAATGGTAACATTCACCTCTGAATTACAGGCTCCAATTCTTTCTATCAGTCCAGCTTCATGTGCCAGTATTTTCCAACCAGTTTCAGTGGAAATCACGCTCTGTAAAGCTGTGCGACTTCACAGACCCCTAAGTCATCCCACTGGTAGCTTACAAGGGTTTTAGAGTTTCTACTCTTATCTTCAACCCAAACAATTATTATATCCTTTTTACTGCAAACACATCCGAAATCAAAATGCATTTCTTCCCCTCCAGTTGAATATGACCATCTACATCCAGCTTTTTCAAACTGGAGGCTGAAAATTTAACCATTACTGAGATAAAAGTTGAGTAATTTTCAGGCACCCGCAAAGTACAGAAATGTGTTCCCATGACTTTAACCAGAAGAGCACCACCTGATCCTTGTTTGTAAACTAAAGCTCTTCTGCTTAGGTTGTTAAATAATTATTAAATATTTTAATTATTACTACCTTGAGAAATACAGGAATACATAGGAGAGAATCTAAGTTAACTCTGAAAGTTGGAAAAACCGGTGGAAAATATGAGTATGAAAGAGAAAGAGTAGTGGGAGCAGAAATAGAGTGCATGAACAGACCCTACCTACCATAGCATCTAACGGAAAAAGAGCTTTCAGCTATTCTCATTTTCCGTGCTTTAAAGTAAATCTATTTTTTTTAATGTGCCTTACTTGTAAATACATTTATTACTTTCATATCCTGTTCATTGCTTTTCAGTCACTGAACAGAACATGACATGCTACTAATTTCTTGGAATCAAACACTGAACAGCTTTCAAAGAACACATTTCTTCCTTGCTCCCTGCACATCTTGCAAGAAAAATTGCTATCTTCATCTCAGTGGTATTGGTAAGAATAAAGATATGTAGAGGGCTAAGGAGAATATGAACACATTAGAGACATATACAGAACTAGATATAAAGTGATTGATAAAACCTCACCAAAGACTTGATCCAATGGTGTCGGATCTCCTTGTAAAACATACATTAGTCCAAGAAGTAAGTCTGGTATTTTTACTTTACAACACTCATGAAAAGGGCTAACAAGTGGCTTGCCTAGTCTCCCTTATCAGCTAATCTTACCTCCTTACAAACCACACTCCGTGTCTGCTTTCTAAATACTTACTGCAACATCAAGAAAAGAGCTGTACTGATTTGATGAACAGCTTGATATCTTCCCAAAGTAATTTTCACAATCCAGATGATAGTTATGGATAGTAACTGGAGGCATTGTTGTAAGAAGAATGCACAAAGGATTCCCATCTTAAGCTCAGAAGTTTAACTTAATTTTTTTCCCCTCACCTTGAATTTTAGTATGGTCGTGGTCATATACAGTTTTCTCGGCCAAGACTTTGGAAAGATGGAACTTGTATCATTTATTCAACTTGAATGAAGCAAATGTAGGTTAGATAAGGGTTTTCTGTTTATCTTTTTTTGCAACACATTTCAGCTTCCAGCTTTCCACAAGCTTCTAGATTGCTGGACTTGGTCATCATATTAGCACTGTCAAGGAAATGCTTAAAAATAGTATCTTAAAGCTACAAGTCAACTTACTAAAAATGAGAAATTCAAGGACTCTGACATTCTGCCTAGGCATCGCAGTTTATGTATATTCCTGAAAGGAACACTCAATGTGAGTCTGAATTCACTCTATATTTTCAGTCACCAAAAAAAGCCCAAACACAGTCCAGGAAAAAAACCCCAACAAACAACAAGCCACCGGCCCCATTCCAGTAAAATTAAAATTGAAGTGTGCAAGAACAAAGCAGGTCCAGAATTTAGGGGAGTAGTCCTCTTAGTTACAACTTCTAACTCATGTCAATACAATTTACAGTTGCACATTTATAGACAGTGTAAACCACACAACCTAAAAATTAAGACATTGAAGAGATGCAATGGTGTTATTTTTCAGAATAAAAGACATAGTAGTTTAGAAATAGCTGGTACATGTTTTTGCTATATGAAAGACTCCCACTCCACATGATAAATACTCATTTGAAATCCCAGGAGTGCTTAATTCAATAAAGCCCCAAACCTCTGTTTGCATTGTTGCACACTGCGTAAAGAGAAATTCCATGGAGTGAAGTACACATCCTTTATTCTCTCAAGTTTCTGAAGACAAAAAGCCACAGCATAATTAAGAGTTGAATGGGTAGTACAGTAAGCGCTCTAATGCACATATTGGAAGTATTTAATAAATACACAAATTACTACCAAAAGAAGGAAGAAAACTGAGAACTGTGAAGACTGCATTCTTCATTTTGAAGAAGCATGCTACACACCATTCAGGTTTAGGCATTTTTCAATCCTACAAAGCAACACTTCTCTCTTGCAAGGTGGAAAATTATTGCTGTTTGGTGGCATGTCAGCTCCACTGAGACCCTGGTTCAAAGAACAGCAATTGCAGCACAAGAGTGCAGTGAGCACAATTGCAGAAGTCTGTTCATCGGCTTAGGGTTATTTATATGCACCAGCACCCTGGGGATTAGACTCACAACATAGATCACTTGCGATCTCTCTGGGTAATTAAACAGTGAAATGATGACAACTAGTTCACTCTGAATATAGAAACTTTTGGGCATGTTCACTATAATTAACCAACATTCACTTCTGTCTTCTGACGTTAAACTGAAAACAAGTATCTCACATCTTGCTCCAATTTTTTAATGCTTTAATAATGAAGTTGATGTGGAAATAGAAACATATAAAATAAATCTAGTGTACTATTTTGAGAGATTTTTGCTGCAACACCCATGTTAATACAGAAAATACATGCAGTTATGTTGCAGTGGGGTGGCTGCAACCTTTCCCTGGGAGACAGCCTTGGCCCGTGGAAGAATCAAGGAGACGATATTTGATAGATGTTTTCAGATTTTATTCTCCCAGCCGCACATGGCCGGAGCCCAGCAGGGACTCCGACAGCGACTGCCCCCTAGAACAGCTCTAGAACAACCCCCCCTGGGGTCCTGTGAACACTCCCTTAAGTACAGAACTCCTGCGGGCCACATTCAAACTGACCAATGGGGGACAGGATTTGGGGTACACATGACCAGGGAACAGGGACAGAGAAACCCCGTGCCCCAAGCATCCACCCATGCTCATCCCCCCCACGGGGGTCACCTCTTCACAGTTATATATATATTCTGTTGGCTGCATGAAAATTCAGCACAAAAAAAGGGGTGAAAATCTGCTTGTAGAGGGTGGGTGCTCCCACACATCCAGGTTGCTTTTACACAGTGCATTACATATTTGGGAAATAGCAGCTCTGAAATAACACTCCAGAGTTCATGTACTTGCATTTCCAGTCATGCTGCATGACCAGCAAACACAACCCACTGCCACAATCACTACAAATAAAAGCCTGGCATGGAAAGGTGCAGGATCTCCCGTTGGCCTGGAGCCTGACAAAAGCTGTAGCCAGAAATGTAAATGAGCAGGACTTCCCTGTTTCGCTGAACCAATGGTACCACCTTGAAAACAGCGATAGAACATTTTCTGGCCGATGGCAAATCATTACCACATCCCCAGAAGGAAAGACATCAATGGCAGTACTTGGTCGAACAGCATTTCTTTTTAATTTGTTGCATAAGCGACACTGCTAGATGTGACAGGCTAGATGGAAAACTACAGCAAAGTATTTCCATCAGCTGAATTTCTGGAACCCCTCTTGACAGCTAAATTTGCCTTTGATAGCAGCTGGAGTTGTTTTGAAAGAAAAAATCCCCAGCTTGCTCCCACTAATCATTCGTTGCTTTGGTTAACAGAGCAGTTTTGGTGTAGGCTAACATATTCCTTCCTTTGTAGAGAAATTAAACCAGAAGTCATGATCCAGACGCACAACAAATACGTTCTAACTCCTAAGGACAAAGTGAAAGTCCAAATCAATGACTGGTCTTTTATACAGCTGTGAGTGACAAATACACTAGGGTGAGACAGCCCAGGGGACCAACTAAATACAATTTGAAGACTGAGTTGTAGATACAGTACAGAATTAGATGCCTCCAACACCAATCATATCAGTGTCCACATTTGATCATATCTCACCAAATTACTCACAGATTTTCACATAACTAGAATCTTGATGCTGCAGATTCATTTATGATCAAGTAGGAGTCAGGACTAAAAAATCCTGCCTTTTAAAAGGTATGTTTTATACATACTATAAACAAAAGCTCCTGCCTAGATACCTTCCAGAATTATTGACAGATCTCAAAATACAGTAGGCCATACTTGCCCCCCAGTTTACAAAATCATGATCTTACATTTTAAATAAATCTAACAAACTACTAGTACCATCTGAAGGACACAGCCCAACACACTGACTTAAAGAAAACTATGTAAAAAAAACCTCCTGTTGTTGAGGGCCACCCATGCATCCCTCCTGTGCTCAGCCAGAAGGTGCTGGCAGACAAGTGCTTGTCAGCCCACCAGGAGAGGGACCTTTCCCTGTCACTATCCCACTGTGTATCAGAAAAAAAGAATCATTCCCGCCTCCTACTTGAAAAAAGCCTTTCAGACCTTCGGACCCTGCTTTACCCCCCCAGACAGATTTCAGCCTGCACATCTCCTGCACATGGCCTGAGCCACAGGACAGAGCAAGATTTAGGGATGCAGACTGTACCCAGAACTCCCAATAGCCTATGCACAGTCTCAGCCACCACACAGTCTGCTTTTGACCATCACCAGCAACACTTGAAGGTCTCTTTGCACCAAAGGATGATGTGACATTCAAAACTGAAGTTGGGGCAGAGCTCTGCTCCTGAAACTGGATCACTGGGACACCACAGGGCCATGGTGACTTCAGCACAGGAAGGCAAGGACAGATGTTTATGCTGGGTTTTAAATCCTGTTCTATCTTTACTCAATTCTTTTAGATACGGCTGCTAAGTACAAGCTCTCTTATCGGATATTCCATATCCTTTTGAGCTTTGAGAGAAGATGTACATGGCAGGTTTCAGGGACTGTGAATACCAAAGAAGAAAACAATTCCCTTTTGCATGCTGACCAGCTGTACAATCTGTTAACCCTCATGGCAGCTGTTCTCTGTATATGCTTGTGAGTGGTCACACAGAACAAGCCTATTACAAAAGAAGATATAAGACAACATCAGTGCTGCATCCAACTTCAACTGTAGTTGAACTTTCCTCCATCTTAACCTGGCTCTATTTACACAAGAGATCGGATTTCCTTTGACAGACATGACAGCCCTCTAGCACCCAGCTAATTGCTTCAGCAAGGAACAAAATCTGATTACCTACGTTTGCTATCAAAATTCTAAGAAAGTAAAAGGGGTTCAAAGGAAAAAACATCATATTAATTTAACTATTTATTTCTGCTCACGCTAATCTAGGATGTATTTCACCAGTCTGAAAAGCTAGTAAGGGAAGAAGCAATTTATCTGTAACAGGACTCTCTTGAACTTCAGTAATATAATTAGCAGATAATTAGGGTGCCTGATGTGTGGATCAACAAAAGTAAGTATTTCCCCAAAGTTTTAGAGAATTTACCTGTTGAATGTTTACAGAGCTGTTACACTGGTGTGGCACACCAGTATATAAATACTGCAGATTCAGAAGCTTGTTGATTTTGAATGAGCACCAAGCTCTCTGGTCTCTTTAAAAAAGAACAAACTATTTCAGAAAATGAAGAAAAATCTTCACCTGGCGTAAGGGTCTAATGATCTATCATAAAGTTTGTCAAAGTTATGAGACAAATAAATCAGCAGATTTTATAAAATATAACATACAAGATAATCAGAGTTGATAAGTACCAACACAAATTTTAGAATGTACGCATTACTTATTCCTTGGTTTTCGTATCAGATTCTCTTAGCTATCAGATTATCTTATCTTTATCTTATCTTCTCTTTAGCTATCAGATTCAGTAAAAAAACGTTTTTTTCTTTAAATTTATATGCATTAAGCTTTTTAGAAAAACAACCTAAACAAACAGAGCAGTAAAATCAAACAGTAAGGTCGCGGCCTTTCTGCTTCTTCTAGAAGAACCCCTCAAGGAGCTGAACCTGCTCAGCTCAAGAGAAAAACCTCAAGTGTCCCCTGCTTTTAGAGAACGACAGAAAAAAAGGAGGCAAGGACCATTTCTCCTTCAAATACTGAGATCTAACTGATGTCCTCACTTACTGACTTCTTTCATTGCTGTCCCCTTCTGCAAACAGGCGTATAGTACTTCTCATAATGCTGAATATGCATGTACACATAATTGTGTACGTACACACACCTACAGGTCTCTCTTTTTAACAGGTGATCTTTTTTTAAATGTCAAAATCCTCCCTGGAGGAGGATAAACAAAAATGCTACTTCAATGACTTTGTATTTTTCTGTCTGATCCCCAAAACATGATCCAACACCATTGTATCCTACAGCCAGAGGAAATTCTACAGAAAATTCTACAGACTTTATAATACTGTAGTTAAAGTGTGTTTCGCACTTCCTGTGTGAAGCATAGCAGCTTCACTACGCAGTTGCCTCAGTGTAATGTGAAGTTGAGTAAGAAGATTTTATAAATAGCGCTTGGGGAATCCCCTGTCCTGTGGAGCTTGATTTTTTATTTGTTTTGCTTTAAGCTGCTAAGACAGAAATAACATGAGCAGGGAAACATAGCTGCTTGGAGACAGCAGCAGAAACTTGAGTGCGTGTAAGCCAGATCGACTGTACATGTGCTGCCAAGGTGGGCCAAGAGGACACTTGGTAAGGTGGTGTAACACACTCAGCCTCTGGGCTATGGACTCGTCCAAAGAGGAGAAACTGGCAGCTCTGCACACAGCAGGACACACACTACGTGCCACACACAAAAGCAACCTCCGACAGGCTGCCGCTCTGGTCACAGAAATGTTTCATAGCTCCAGTCCAGCTCTTTAAAAAATCCCTACTCGCCCCAGCACCTGGAGGATGACTGCTCTTCCAGAGCATTTTCCACAGAAATGCAGCCCATGGCAGAAGCAAGGAGCCAGCCTAAAGGGGGCTGCAGAACATGGGGATGGCAGAACAGCCATAACAAGTTGGTCTTAACAGTGATAATCAAGCTTTGGAGGAGCAAATGGTCCTTGTAATGCCTGTAACCATCGGTTTACAATGCATTATTTTGCATTTCTCCCAACCTCTTATTTAAGACTTCTCCGGAAACCAGTTCTTTGAAAGGCTGTACAAGGCATTTCAATTGAAATAGAACACATACGACTGTGTACATCTCCTGAAAAGGGGTAATAGTTGAAGATATGAGATACTATGATTCAGCGAGCTGCTAACACCTGAATACATAAAGTCATAATGTAACAAAAAAATTAAAGTAATACAACTAGATACAATTTAGATTGCAATATCCTTAGCAATTTTATCCATTTACATTCAATTCTAGGATCACATACACAATTTCACTCATTTTTATTTCAAGTAATAATAAAGCCTCTCACCTTCCCAGTGTTGTAGCCATGACTAGAAAAGCACATGAAGAAACATGGAAATTGTATTTTAAATACACTGTATCTCCACTCCTTGCTATACAGGAGACAATATATTTATTTATTTTACATGAACTGTAGAGTATTTTGACTGCCATTTTTTTTTGTGCATCAATACAAAGAAGAAACAGATTTCTATACTCCTTTAGATTATGAATCTAACAGTGGGGAAGTGATGGGGCATGGAGGAGGAAAAGAAAATAAACGAGGTTAACCTGAACTGAACCTCTGAGATAACACATAACCTATACAATGGCCACCTAGAACTGCAAAGAGAACAAGAAAGTCCACAATCCAGGCTTGGCAACTGAGGTACTTATGTTTTGATGTGGCACTTTTTCTGCAATAAACTGCCTACTGGAGGTACTGGCAATCACACATGGTTTATCTCCACAAGAAGCCCTTGGCAATAACCTTTTGGAGAGATATTCAAACATTTGGATATGGTCTTGGAAGTCGACTCAGAAAAATCTCAAATGTGTATGCTAATGCTAAAGCTTTTCTTGCACAGTCTTTATACACAGTAGGATAATTTACAGCTTTTGGTACCTACTGTCCTAAAAATAAAGGAGAGGAGGGAAAGGGTTCAATGGTGCACTGTGCCAACCATCTTCTCTTCAGTTACAGAAATGTAAGAAAGTTAAAATTACATTTGTTTAATTGTTATTTTATGAGAATTTTCTTCTTAGCCCTACATGTTGATGGAAGAAGCAGCTGTTTTATCAGTCATCCTGAGCATCCTCTGAGTGACACTTCTGTCCAAGAACATCAGCAGCAGGTTAGCTACAAGTCAGTCTGGTTGCTTTGACTCTTGTTAATGCCACCTAATGCTTGTTATTTTAAGACCCTACTCTTCACTGTTTATTTTTTTTAGCCAAACTTTAGCCATCTGGTCTGCTGTCTGTCCCCTCTCCCTCCTGGGAGGCAAAGAGGCAGTCAGGGAAAGATAAGAAAGGGAAAAATGGTTCAATCATAGAAGAAAGTTCACATTTTTTCCTCTACCAATAGCTAGAAAAATCTAGCTACCAAAGGAGAAAAACTTGTGGTTTCTAACACATATTCCCTCCAGCACCTGAAGTTAAATCTGAGTTTGGCAATGTCAACATACCTTTGATGCCTGCAAATAACAGAGAAAACCACTGGCAAAATATGAGTTCCCCCAGCCAACCTCAACCTTCCCATGCCATCCATTAGGGCAGTCCCAGCTGTGCCAATAAGTACACAACAGAGATTCATCTTAGTCTGCCCAGAAACCCTGCAGTCAGCCCTGGATGGCACACTCCAGGATTTGACAAGAGCCTTTTTGCAAGCTGAACACAACTCTAAGATTTCTATGATGCACTTAATTAAGGAACATACCACATCTGGGAACTGCACTGCCCACCATCACTTCTAGGCTGTGATTACATCTGTCAGTACTTCCTTCTGCCCTTTAATTGGCTGCAGGATGGTGAGAAGTGTGCCATGACCCATGGTATTTGCTGCACAGGTCCTTCTCACCCAGCATCCAATGCACACAGATGTCTGAAGTAGCAGGAGCTAAACACAGTAAGCAATTATCCCCATTCGGCCTTTTCTTCTTCTATGGTATGCATGGCCAAGAAAAGACACACAGATAAAAAGTTTTGAAACATACCATAATAAAAGCTTCGAAGTCTCTTGTAATTTCACTGTTCCTAACTTTTGAAAGTTTAACTCTTAACCTTAATTGTTTTAAATATTTTCTGGATGGGCAATTATGCACTTAAGCTATATATACCTTTTTACATTTATGTAGTTTAAAAATTAATGCTTTGAAGCAGAGATTATTCTTTTCAAGTATTTGGAAAGTACCTTGCATATAAGCATATAAAAGAAATCATAATAGAAATAATGCTTTGTTTCCACTTTTATACTCTTTCCTTTTGGTGTTACAGCCAAAGACCTCCAGGAAGGTTGCTGTTGATTCTAGCCCTAGTCACGTACGTAGTGTCATGCCATACGTTTGTCTCCCGCCCTAATTACCTTACTCTGTTTCAATCTTTTTCGCAAGCAGTTGTCTGTCTGTTGCAGCAGTATTTTACCTCTGCTCAACTGACCTGTCCTCTAGGAGTGAGCCTGTATTGAATTAACTCAGCTTCATTTCAACCCAGGTATCTGTTTACAGCAGCACTGAAAGCTTCTCCAGGAACACCATCATTTTTTTCCTAAAGCAATGAGGAAATCCAAATGTTCCATTTGGATATGAAGGTGACCAAGACCACTGTAATGTATATGTACACCAGTTAGAAGTTCCTCATTCTCAGAAGCAGGCATTCCCTCAGGAAGGGAGGGAAGGGTTTGTTGGCTGGGTTTTCCCCCCTTGAGTTAGCTTAGTAGCCTCGACAGTATTTCTATATCCTCAGGTTTCATTTTTGGTGCCAAATACCCTACTGTAATACCAGAGAAAGTCTTCAGTGAATTTAACTGCCTTTACAGCTGCTCCTTTGGAAATCTGCAGGGTATGCAACACAGCAGCATCCAGCACCAATCCCTGTCATAATTAGCTAAAGATAAATTGCTTGGATTCAGAAATTCAAGACTCACAGACAAACTCATAGTCTCTTCCTTCCCACCACTCATTTGTCCAGTGGACATTTGTCCAGTGCTTCTAAGTTGTCAATATTCAATGAACACATGCCACATACAACACTCTGTTGATTAGAATCAACGCAATGAAAATATACTCAGGATAAAACTAATTCTACAGAATCCCTAAAGGAGAACTGCTGTTGAACAGAAATATTCAATCTGAAATTTGAGCATGAGACCTTAATTAATCTTCGACTGTTGATCTCGACCCCAACAGTGTTTACCTTAATTTTATTCCACTCTCAGGTTCCACCTTGGAAGCTCCTTGCTGCTTTGAACCCAAAACCTACAGAGCAACAACAAAGGTATCATGCTGGTAAGTATTTCACATTTATACATGATAGAAATGACATACAGGCTGTACCAGCTTCTCAGCTGACTTACAAAAGAGTCAGTTTGCACATGCTGAAGATCTGACTCAACACATTCAGCTGTTCCCAAACTTTGGATGCCAAGTCAGGTCAGCAGTAATTAAATCTTGGGCTGCAGGCCTAGCAGAAATTCAATTTTATCCAGGATGTACAGGGTGAACTTAGAAATTTGTAGATGCAACTGAATGCAAAAGGAGTGGTTGTTGCCATGTTCATGTATATTAAGTAGGAATTTTATAGAGGAGATTATGTAATGTGGGATAGCAGAGGACTGCTCTCAGAGGATGCCCTTGCCAGTCTTAAATCCTTTCATAGAGACTAGCAGAAAATAAATACTTGTCTAAAGTGATTTTTACTAGATGTGATGTAGTAAACCAACTTTAATACATAACAGTGCAAAATAGCACTGATTTCCCAGAGCACACTCTTTATAGCACATGGTTTTGAAAGCATGCACAAATTTTCAAATTACCATCCATAAACACCCTTGTGCATAAAAACTAAAGCTGCAGAGGATTCTTTTTTTTCCTTGTGGAAAGCAATGCTTATACCTCACGAGTCGCTTTCTATTTCTGATACACATAGCAGATTTGCAGAGACTTTTTGTGAGTTTCCATGGTAAACTGATCTCCTCTGTACACGTATCTCAGGCTGCCCTCCCTGTTCACCAGTAATTGCCCTCAGCACCCTCATACTTTGCCACGAGGGGAGAGGTTTACACATGCAAACAGGCTGCAGCTTTAAGATTTTCAACCATATCAAATGGGAATTCACAATCACTGAGCAACCAAGTAATAAAACTGAAGTCATCAGCACATTGCTTGCTGGTGAACAGGTACGGGTGACTGAAATGCACAGCTCTAAGACACTTCTAAACAGAAAGGGGGAAAAAAAGGCAAATCTTCAAAATATGAGTATTTGACAAATAAAGGGACTGTTTCCAAGATAAGATAAACTCCCAGAGCTTCAGCAGAAATTAATGCAACTGTTTCTGGCTCAAAATGGGAAAAATCTGTTCAGAGAGTGGAAATAACAGGAGGACAAGGAGATCAGGAGATTTAAATCATGTTCGATATAAAGCAGGACAAGGAACAAGTTCCCTCAACAGAACATTTTTGCTGGTTTGGATTATATATTTCCAGTTTCCACAGGTGATGCAGATTGCTTTTTATTAATCCTCTTAAATTTAGCACCTATCTGGAAAACATTCTATTTTTTTTTTTTTTAACAGGATGCTCATCTTTTGTGGTTAAAATTGAGGAATGTATAAAACATCTTTTAGCACTCTGTGCTTGGAGTCCGTTCCCCTCCTGTGCCAAGACACAAACTGTGAGTACTCCCAGTAATCCCACTAAATTCTGGTGATCCAGCACGGAGCATAGTCTAGCAGAGACATCCCTGTGACTGAGAGGATAGCAAAATGTGGTGGAGGGGCAAGAGGCAGAATTTAGCAAGTCCCCCTTGGAAACCACAACCTGAATTTAGCTAATCCTCAACACACACAGGGTCCTCCAGCTCCCCCGAATGACCAAACTGACCAGGAGGTAGAAAACTGTTGCCCCCACCCCCCTACTTTCCCTGGGGGGATGGGCCTTAGGAGTGAAAACCTGGTTACATGGAGTTTCCAGACTCCCCATTCTCTGGTCACATGTACCCAAATCCTGTCCCCATTGGCCTTTTCATGTTCTCCTGCCCTGGGAATACTGGGGTTTCTCCCAGGAGTCATCAGTCTGGTCCAGGCCCCCATGCCGTGAGGCTGGGAAAAAAATAAAGATCAATGAACATCCATGAAAATATTGTCTCCTTGATTCTTCCACGGGCCAAGGCTGCCTTCAGGGAAGGTTGTGGAAACCCCACTGCAACAGAAAATTATTACTGTATTTCATTTTGCTTCCCATGTGCACACAAAGCATGGCATTAGTGGTTGGGACACCACATTGACCCTTCTTAAACCCTAATTATTAAAAGTCATCAATAGGCTTAACGAATTGCTGGACCTTTCCAAACAGGAAAACCTCCTCAGCAAAAGTCTGCAGAAAATTCTTACATTCAAGCCTTATCAAAGTACCATCAATGAGGGAGAAGAGAAAAACACCCCTATAAAAATACAAGCACTGTATCTTCAGCAGTTCAACAAGTGGAGGGGAAACTGCTGTGACAGAGGAGTGGTGTTATTTCTGATAAGGTAATGAGCTCAGAAAGCAAAGTCTTGTTTTCTGTCAAATTATAGGCATTACTCTTTCTAAATAACATTAATTGAAATTTACTGGTAATACTCAAGTAATTTTACTCAAATTTCAGCCAAACATAGCAAACTTTTTTCTTGAGTCTGTTATGGATACATGAAAAATAAGTGATGAGCAAGCAAAAAGAAGTACTAGTTACATTTTGATTAGAATGAAAAACAGATGTGTGGTGATTAATCACATTCAAGTTAAGACAAGCCCATCCTGGAACAATGAACACAAGGGTTAGTTATGGCTCCTTCAACACACCTGAACATGCATCAGGGTACACCTTCATTTTCACGTCAGAAGACATGTATTAGGGCAAACTAGGACCTTCATTAACTCCTCAGAAAGTCCACAGCTAAAACTATATACAATTTATACTTAGGAAATTTTAATTCAGGGTCTAGCGAAGCGATTTGATGGACAGGCCCAGTGCTGATCACCACAGTCATAAAGAATGTAAATGAAAACATGACATGGAAAGGGAGAAATGTCCGAGCAGAATGAACAAAGGAGGTCAGAGTTTCAGCTGTGAAGAAATGACAAAGGAACACCTATTAATCAGCAGAAGAGACAGATGAAATTCAGTGCAGAGCAGTGTTATATATTTGGTGTGAGGTTTTTTGGTTTTGGGTTGTTTGGTTGGGGGTTTTGTGGGTATTTTGGTGGGATTTTAAAATTATACAAACCCTCCATATAATGAACTGATTTTTTTGAGAAGCTGCTCAGATGATACAGTTCTGTAGCAAAGCTGCTTTTTAGCTGCTCCAGAGCAAAATGACCCTTGGAATTATTTTAAAAGGAATACAACACAAAGAAGAAAGCATCTTTAAAATACTGTTTAAAGAAACTGTGTACCCACATTTTCAATAGTAAGCACAAGTGGAACCCTGAGTCTCAAATACTATATATAATGCTCTAGCTCTTTGAGCTTTGCCATTAATCAACCTTGTAACAGCAGATAACTGTTGAAATATTTTAAGGAAGCATAACACAGCGGAGAGAGTTCAGTTTGCACTGGAGGCCACTGCACTGGCCACCAAGGCCATTCCTAAATACAGTATATATAAATTTACAGGCATTTTGTATCCTTTATGGGGATTTCCATCCCTTAAAGAGATGATCTGGTGAGAGTGTGGGAGTGTAACTAAGAGAGATGGCTACTGAGCTTTCAGCAGAAGGCTGAAGGTGAACAGGGAATTCCTTTTCCAATACAGCTACAGGGAACAGAATTAAAGTTTGAAGTCCAAAAAAAACCAACCAAACAAAAAAAAGAGCTCCTCCCTCACCCAGATGCAGTTGAACTGTTTGAACTCATGCTTGTGATATTTTCTATACACTGAATGTTTGAACGATGTCTCAAACATAGCTGGGCAGGTTCCCAGAAGGCAACTCTACAGAGGATGACAAACTGAAGACACCACCTTGAAGACACCACCTTTGAGTCCCTGAAGCACAAAACGGCCAGAGGATGGAGAACACTCTGGTGAAATACCGTCACTCTTTTATTTGTTGTTCACTTCAGCAACTCAAAGTAGCTGTTGCAAAGAGAAGCAGAAGGACTGGGGAACTAGCCTAGATGCACCTTTGATCTCATCCAGCAAAGGCCATTTTGTACCACAGCCCACTTGTGAATCTCTTTACATTTGCCCACTCTTTTAAAAGGGAAGATGAAAATCAATCAGAAGTCACCCACTGGGAATAACCTAACTAATTTCTGTAAAATAATCCTGTACAAAATAAAGCAATCACCTTTATGGTTTCTTTCCATCATTCAGGATAATGTACGTCAGTTCTGCACTTACTTGCACTATACCTGTACACTGTATGTGCTTGCGAGTCTATTTTATTTCATCAAAGCACAACAGCAAGACCATGTATTCACAACTTTCCCATGAATAACTGCTTCCCGATGATGCTGGAGTTATTTACTACTACATTATTACCTGCTTAGTTTTCCAAATATGTAAACCCATGCTGCAAGGGGTGGGTATTAGTATTCCTCTTTCTACTTGGTTCCTAGGGATTAGAAAGTGCTTTCCTTTTAGAAAACAGTAAGTTTTTATGCTTTTACTCACTTGCTAGCAAGGAACACTCCCACAGATCCTTTCCATAGATTCTGTTTTCTACCTGCACAGCTGCCCCCAGGCAAGAGACACTCAAATTTTTCCTACTGCATGTGTGATTCAGCTGCAAAAGGGAACAGTATTCAGGTTTCAGGAGATGATCAGAGAGAAAGTACACTTTAAGAAAGGCAGCACCTAAAAAAAAAAAAACACCCAAAA
>VYZQ01043447.1:0-55235 GCA_013400655.1 Mystacornis crossleyi
GGGGACTGCAGTCAGTTCATCACGCACTGTTTTTGCCACTCCGTTCTCCTCAGAGGGAGGACTCCTCACACTCTTCACCTGCTCCAGTGTGGGGTCCCTCCCACAGGAGACAGTCCTTCCTCCATGAACTTCTCCAAAGCACGTCCTTCCTACGGGCTGCAGTTCTTCATGAACTGCTCCAGTGTGGGTCCCTTGCAATGGGGTGCAGCCCTTCAGGAACAGGATGCTCCAGCATGGGTCTCCCAGAGGGTCACAAGTCCTGCCAGTAAACCTTCCACAGAGTCACAGCCTCCCTTGGGCTTCCACCCGCCCTGGCGCAGGTTCTTTCAGGGGCTGCAGGTGGATCTCAGCTACACCATGGACCTCCATGGGCTGCCAGGCTAGAGCCTGGCTCACTGTGGTCTGCACCAGGGGCTGCAGGGGATTAAAGTTCTCTGTAATGCTGAGTGTCGCGCTGTTTAAGTTTATCAAGAATTAGTATTTTTTCTCATGTTTTGTGCCTCCCGTAATCCAAAAGAAGTACAGCTGGTCGGGTTTTTTTTCCCCAGATAGTGTTCCATTTTTATTCCTGCATGAATTAGCAGCCAAAGAAGATTCTGCAAGTCTCCTGTTTCCTAGCCTCATTTGGAGCTAGCAAGAAGAAAGCAAACAAAGCCAGTCCAGTTTTGCCACTGTTCTTTGCTCTGATATTGGCTCATTCTAATAAATTCTTTCCTTAAAACGTGCAATCATGAACGCCCTTTTCCATTTACTCATCTGCTATTAAGTACAATAAAAGTTTCATAGAGACTCAGAGATTAGTATCTGATAATCAGAGTAAATTTAAAAAAAATCAGCAACAAAAAAAATCAAAAATTTATTTATGAGAAGATTCCCTGTGTATTTTCCATCTTGAAAATAAATGACTGCAGCTTGTATTACATGAGTCTCTTAATAATTAACCAGCTTCTGGTGAATGTGTAGTTGATTAGTATCCTGCGGTACTTCCTAAGCGAATGCTGGACACAGAGACGTTACAGTAACCAAGGTCTTGTCCCTACCTGAAAATAATAATATGTCATCACATAATTTAGTGAACTTGTAGTGAACATATTTTTTCATGGGCCAGTAGTAACTGGTAAATTGAAGCTGCCACCAGTCTGTTTGGTCCTGTGGAGTCCAACGGGTGTGTTGAAATACTAATATTCTGGGTAATACTGCCTTGTGCCTGAAGATGCTCCTTCCTATGTGGTGTCATTTGCTGTAACTGCCCTGTGCTCAAGTGAGAGACTGCTCTGAGGTATCAGTCTGTCACCCCTTCCGAGCACTTACCCGTCTCCTTCCCCCACAGTGTTGCTTCTGCAGAATTGCCTCTTGGCTACCCACTGGCACAATTGTAGCAGTATTTCAGATGTAGGCATGTGACTTTCCAGTTGCAGCTTACTTATTTCCTGCAGAAAGTCGTAAGGCGCACTTGTGTTGTAATGTCCACTGTGCAATCCGTGAGCAATGTTCCGCTGCAATCACTGGTGTTCACTTTACTGAAGAAAACGAGAAGCGCGTCTGAGCTAGTTTCTCTAGAGCTGCCGTCCTACGCATCCTGCACTGCTGACTGGTGAGCAAGTCGTGGCAGCTGCACGTCAAGCTGGACGTGGAAGTGGGTAGAAGTGAAGAGGAAGCACTGGAATAAAAGCTCTGATCTCCTGGCACATGGTCAGTATCTAAATTAATTATGTATCAGTCTTCTGAAGTGACTGCAGAGCAAGAGATGATGGAAATGAGAGCGATTTCCCAATTTCCTACTAGAAAATAATTTCATTGCCAAAGAGAATGAGGTGACTGTTTACAGACAGGGCTGTCTGAAGACAGATCTGCAGGTAGGAGTTAATACCGCCTACTGATTTTTCAGCTGTAAAAGGAAAGTGGTGAATAAATAATAAAGATTATCTGTTTCTGTGGAACGGTTCTCACTAGTAGGCCTGAAGGGAGGTAGCTGCCATTAACCTCCTGTGTAGGAGCTTATAACTGATGGTGCAATTGCGGTAGCTATCTTGAGAATCATGTGGCCTTGAGGAAAAAGGGGTAATTGCTTCTTATCTCTGGCTCTGCCTCTGCACAGTTGTGCTTTTTGTGGTGCTGTTCAAGAATCTTCTGCTCAGGTGTGAAGGGAGAGGGTTGTTGGTGTGAAGTGCCCTGCATCACTTCCTTGTCCCATCCTTGAGACATGCAGGGAAAGGCTGGCCAGCTTGGGCGTTGGTAGGGACCCATACAGTGTGTGATTAATCTGAGAGCTAATTAGGTTCTTACCCTGGCTGTACAAATGTGTGTCTCCTGGGATGCTCAGATTCCCATGGGCATTTAAGATTTCACTCTTCTCTAACTACCTCTCCCTGTCCCAGGCTTTCTAAGAGATAAGGATGTGTATGATTTTGATCTCTCAAATGTTTCTGGGGCACCCAAAGGTGGTGTTGTCACTTGAGCATTTTGGGACTATTTGAGGAAACCGCCTGGAAAAATCCAGCCCAATTCAAATGCCAAGTTGTATGCCTGGGATAACTAACCACTTTTTAAAATAGTAATTGTAATTTAGAAAGCCTACTTCTTTTAGTCTTTTAGAACTGTTTTGCATAATGTTCAACCCCTTATTTGCATAGACCTTGAAGTGCTTTGTAGACTGTGTACACTTTGCTAGCTTGGAGTAGAGTCCTACTTTTTATGTGGGATTTTATTAGGAGATACTCATATTCTTTCCATTTGAGGTTTTGAAGAAGCATTAGACCAGAAATTTTAAATTGTGCAAGTGCTGCTTCCCCAGGATATACAGAGTGAATAGTTGTGGGGTTGTTGTATTTTCAGTCCTGCACACTGAAGCCTTGAGCTTTTATTATCTCTTGTACAGATGAGGAAAAGGACATATGTGAAATCCTTAATTATTTGCCCTTTTCCGGTTTTGGTTTTAAGAGCTGCACCACTAGATTCTTTGGGTACTCAAAGGAGTATTTTTCTTCTGGGGACACTTCTCTGTTAGCAACAATGAGATGCTTAGGTGCTTCCAAGTGGGATTTTGGTGTCAGTAGACATCTCCCATGAAACAGCACTACAGTAAAGCTTTTGAAATTGGAAGGTCTTTTCTTTCATGAGATATCTGGCCCAGCTTATTGAATTATACGTAAGAGAGAGTTCTCTTGCTGAAGTTGCAAGTCCTTGGTGAGGCCTGGGTTATTCTCCCTCTTTCTGCACTATAAACACACTGCTGGGGAAATTGGCAGTAGGCATAGCCTCTGTGAGGGGAATGGGTTTTGTTCCTCACCGCTCCCTTTTTCTCCTGGAGAAATGTTGGTCCCTACCAGTTTGTCAGGGTCCTAAAACTTGCCAGGAAGGAAACTTATCTTTTTTCTTTCTCAGTGAAAGTTCACCGATACCTGCACTTCCTCTCTCTACGGCACCCAAATTCCCCACGCTAAAATGAGTGGGGGATTATTTAATGAGTTGCTGTCCACACTGGTTGCTGAAGCCTTTTCAAGTGCAACCTGACTTTGCTACGTATGCTCTGCTGAACATGGTGAAGCCAGAGGATGTTCTTTTTGGGTGCATTGCGGAACATGGAGAGTGACCACAGAAACAAATAAATGCATCCACTGACCCTTCTGCTACATTGCTTTTACCAAGTTATCTTCCTCTCCCAAGCACACATGACTAATCACAGCTACAGAGAGCTGCGAGGAGATAAGCTTGAAGGGAAAGAGAAATCAGACTGACACAGATGTTTCACAATTTGAGAGTTGTGTGGTCACCCACGTAAATCAGGTTACAATTAAAGACAGCTTGTGTTTTACATGCATGCATATATCTAAAGGCTGCTTGCAGTTGTGTTTAGCTGTTTGGATGGGTGTTTCTAATGCAGATTGCATTCAGAAATATCAGTGCAAAATATTTTACATTCTACATGCTCAGTTGCTGGTGCACACCACGGGCTTTCTCTTAATCTATTTAAATAAGAAGCATGTTCTAGTTATTTTGCCACATTCTTCTTCATGGTAGTAAAAACACAGAGTTGAAGGAGCAAGTGATTAGTCAAAATGTTGTTGGCTACCTTGTTAAGGTTGTAAAGCTAAAGTCAAGGTGATCCTTAAGGATTTAAACTTACACTGAATACATTTTAAAAGCCAGTTTCCTAAATACCATTTCTGGGATTTTTCCCTAAATCTTTTAACAACAGTCACCACGATCATCTTCACAGTTTGTCACAGCTGAGAAAGCTACTAACCATCTTTCTGTGTGAAAGAAGATGAGAGAAAACAGTGCACAAGTTAAAGGGAAGACACAAAATTGTTAGACTGCTTTTTACTAGCCTGATGTGAAGTTCTCCATAGTTGTTGCCCAGAAGCCCGGAGAATGAACAGAAAGTGAAACCAGGGTCTGCCTCCACAGCAACACAGGCTTCCTCTCAAACCTGCATGCAGTCACCTGCCTCTGCAGAGAAATAAGGTGAGAAGCCACTGCTAGCACTGGTCGCTCGTGTTTGCACAGGGGACTTGCAGCTGACACAGCCTGCATCAGCATTCAGCCCTCCAGAGGGATGTAGTCCAGAGGGATTTGCCTGCTGCTTCCTTCTCAGAAATCACTTACTCTTCTGAAGAAGCGAGTAGTGGCTTCATAGCAGGAATAAGTACTTAGCTGGAAGAAACTGGTGGCATGAAGCAGATGATGCTTTAAGTTCATCTTCAGACAATTGCTTGTCACAGCTCTTGTACAAGACTGTGGGGCTCTGTCTCCCCAAATTGCCTGACCAGAGTCTGGGTGAAGTTCTGCCTTACGACTTTTCAGGACACGTGCACACAGATATCCTAAGATGCAGCTGTTGGACTCTTAGCTACGAGGTGTGCAGCAGTGGAGGAGGTCTGTAAAACGTTCCCCCCCATCTCCTAAAGAAGAGACTCGCTTCGGTATTTCCAGAACTTGAGCCCATGAAAATTTTTGACCTTTTGGTTTCCACACCTGCTGCCAGTGGTGCCACCCTGCCCTGCTCCCCACCAGGAGGGCATTGTGCAGATTGTAGAGCAGACACTACCAGTGCGAAGCTGTTTGTGTCATTGTGAGAAGAAGGAGCGTCGGCAAGGGATTTTTTTGTGGACGTAACTTCTTCCCCATACCCACTCCTGACCTTCTTCGCTGTCCTGAAAATTCCTTCCCAGTAACCGGGCAGCATTGCCTGGCATTGAGGTACACTGAAGTTACATTTCTTTCACCTTCTGTAAAGGACTTTCTTCCACCACTGCAGGCAGAAGGAAGTAAGTTTTTACCCCATACCACTTTCTCCACAGTTTAAGAGTTCTGAGGTTCCTACACAGGTTCCTACACAGGTTGATCTGCTATCAACCTGCCTCCCACAGTTTGGGGTTTTGTAACTAGACAAAAATGATGCTCTGCATGCTTTTTCTAAGCACCGTCCAGCAAAATGAGTCTCTGCCCTCTGAAGGGAGCTGTCAGGTGGGCAGAAGAGGCAGAGGCTGGGCTACCTGTCTGCAGTCCCTGCTGAAAGCCTTGGGACCTGTCCCAGGGGTGTGCATGGGGTCCCAGGTCCTGCTTTCATCTCATCCATCAGCCATGCTCTGAGCAATGGTGCTGATGGGCAAGGAATATTCCCCAGATGGGCATGGACCTGCTAGGGGTGCTCTCTGGCCTCAGAGGTGGAGAGCAGCTCCCTGGTAGAGAGGGAATGAAGTGGGGTCATCTGGAGAAGCACCTGGGTTTACTTTTCCAATATATTCAGGGGTTTGCTTATGTTCAAGGTTTTGGGCTCTTTTTCTTCCTCTTTCAGGTGTTTGCTTTGCCTTGGGATTCAGGCCACTATGGTAGTGTAAATTTTAAATGAAAGGTTTCTGTTCCTATCTGAGGTTTTTCAAACAAAAAGGTGAAATGGTTTATTTGTCCCTTTTATCTTTCCTAAGTCCTGCAATATATTTTCACTAAGGTGTCGTACATTATGTTAGGAGGGAATACTTGTGATTTTGTGAATGCAACATTTGTGGTGGATTCTGCTGCTCCCTGAAAAGAAATTTCCATTTTACTGACAGTAGGAAGCAGTTGTACATGCTTTTTGTTTTTTCCCTGTCTGAAGGAGCCTGCTCCTATAGAAATGAGTGGGATTTTTCCCATTGAGATCTGGAAGGCTGAGAAGAATAATCCAAAGCTTCCGCACTAGGAGTCCTTAGTCGTGTTGATCCTTTTGATGTACCTCTCTTTGCCCTTGTGAGGATCATACTCCATAAAATCCCTATCAGTGAGAATGGTGAGTTCTGGGTGCAGAACGATGACAAAAAGCACATTTCTTCTCTATGGCTAAGCCTTTGAAATTGTTGGCCCTGAAAGATTATCTTTAGAAATTCTACAGGACAGAGGGTGTAAAAACCTCCAGGAGGGGAAAGCCACACATAGCTGGTGACTGTTTGCATCATGTAGACACTTACTGGCATGAAGTAGGCTTAGCAGAACCAAAAAAACAGGAGCACTGAAGGTTTGGCTGAAAGTGGGCGTGGCACTCTGACATTCCAGAGATTTAGTACCTGTGATTGAACTTCCTCAATTCACCCAGCTCTGAGGTATAGAGTGGCAGCTTTTGAATGCAACATGGAAGATCAGCTTTCAGGTTTAAAAAACAGGTATAAAAACTATCTTCTTTTTTTTCTTGCTAGTATTCCGGTAATGTGCGTTTAATAAAAATTTTGCATCTGCTAGAGGAAAAAAACTTGTCAAAGTTAATTTGTGAAGTCACTTCACTGACAAAGGGCTAATCAGATAAATTCAGAGTCTGAAGAGGCTAATACTTCAGTTTGCCTAGAAATCTTGGTTTTTTAAGTCCAAAGCTTCAAGCACGGTTTTGCAGTGTGTTGTATATAAGGATAAGTACAGGAGANTTGTATATAAGGATACGTACAGGAGACCTGATAGTACTGTCTGTGCAAGATGTGTCAGCTGGAGCCTTGCTGTATTCATCTTCAGTGCCAAGCAACTCCAATTCCTCTCTGGTCAAACAAACTTTTTATTCATCGAGGTGCAGTTGTTTGCCAGAGCTGTTGCGGTCGTGTCGGGGGGGTACAATTAATACATTGTAAAAATTATTTTTTATTTAAATGATGTAGGTTGTGGAGATTTAATAGAGCCCTGCTGGCAGTGCTCTGAGCACCAGTGCAGGGCCAGGGTAAGGATTTGCCAGATCATAGCTGAGCACTTGAAATTCTTCAACCAGCAGGAAGGAAAAAGTGCCCGAGAGAGCCCGTGGGAACTGTATTTTGGTTCAGCAGCGTCCGCTAACATTGTCAAACTGCCTGTCTCAAACTGTTAAGGCTGATAAACTGCCAGTAATTATCATTTAGAAAATTAGCGGCTGCCAAAACCATCACACACATCACATGTGTTAGTTGGACTGGTTTGAAATTACTTCGCTTAAGAAAAAAAAAAAAAAAGAAAAAAAGAAAAGTTCCCAAGCCTGCATCTGCTCCAAGAATAGCGTTGAGTTTTGACATATGACAGTTGGTGCTGGCAGAAGTTATTTTTGTTGTTCAGAGTAGGTTTGGGGGATACTTTCTTGGAGTGCGTCACTACTGCTATTTACCGTCCGGGTAACAGGGCAATTGAGACCTCTGAATATTTGCAGCAAATCTAAATGAGTAACTGAAGTATGTGGGATCTCCCTCCCCTTTCCTTCCTTGCCTATGACACTGGACTGAGAGAATTAAAAGTACCAGTCACCAAAAGCAAACCTTTCTTATTTTGTAGTTGATTTCCAGCCTCTGCAAAGAAACTGAGTCATCATGGAAGGGCTGAGCAGGGCAGAGCAAAAGCTTAAAAACAGCTTTAGCTGCACACCACCATCAGTTCATCTCCTCACAATCCTCCCCAACAGCCCATACGTAGAAACCTTGGCTTTCAGAGGCAGAGCAAATTTCATTCATTTCCTCCCAAAGGAAGCTGAGTGCCACCATGACCAAGAGCTAGGGATGATAAGAACACAGCTGTATCACACAGACATTGCTGAAGGAAGATGAGGGTGGTGAAGAGACCGCGTAGAAGCTTGCATGATGTTTTGCACGCAGAGGTTTGTGATTTGGTCCGTCATCAATGAATAAGTTGGTGCAAAGTCTCTGAGTCAGTGAGTCTGAAGGACTCTGAGTTGTCAGCACAAGAAAATATCACATTTTAGTTACATTTTAGCGTGTGTACCTTTCTTCTTCTGTTGACTGCCAGGGTGTAAAAAATCTGTGTGCTCTCTGCTTTTCCCTCCAGGCTGTGGTTCAAGACAGGACTTCTGGGGTGACATAGCCAACCTCTGAAGTTCCTGCTCGCACGCGCTCTCCTGTGTGGCTCACCCATCACTGTTTCATAACTCAAACCAAAACATTCTGGAGTGATTGACATTAAACCCCCATGTCTCAAAGATTCAGTGATCAGTGCGATGTAACCAACAGGAAAATCAGTGGAACTGAGGTAAATGGAGAATTGCAGCAGAACTGCCTCTGCATCATTTCAAACAATATTTCTGGTACTGGGAAGCAAGTACTCAGAGTACCAAACGGAAATAAAAGAAAAACATATTGCATTTCTTTATTTCATCTATGTGAACACTTTACTGGGTTTAATTCTGTTAATCTAAAATTATAAACAAACTTACTCTGATATAATCTAATTTTCATTATAGACACCAAATGCCATTATGTTGGGCAACAAATTGGCTTAAGATAATTCTGTCTTTACAAAATAAGATTGTAATCAACAGATTTATAGTTTAATAAAGCCTCATGATATATGTATACCCTATAGCTTTTAGAGCTTTATTTTCAGTTCAGAGTTCCCATTACTCTAATTTAAGATTATTGGTACAATCATTTGATTTAAGATATGCCTTTTTATAAACCAACAAAGAGTATCAGTGTGAGATACTGAAAGGAAGCAGTGTGAGGGAACCATTTATGAGACACTTTAGTGCAGAGCTGTTGATGGATGAGATTTAGCGACAGAAGTATGCAGTGAGAGCCTGTGTTCTGTCTAAAGTTTGTAAAGGGCAGGGGACAGTGAGGATATGTAGAGTCCCAGCTGGGAAAAGTGAGGTTATTTTAGTCTGAAACAATGCTTTTGCCAAAATATAAAAACTTTTTGTAGGTCAAAAATACTTTTTTCATTATTTTCATCTTTTCTAAGTCAGTCTAAACTGTAATCTGTGAGCACCATGGTATAGTTTATTGGCCAGGTAGCACTGATCTTGAGATATAAAAGCCCAACAACAGAACTTTTACTGATGTGGATGTAGAAATCAATTTCATCTTATTTATCTGAGTACTTAAAGGAAGTTAAGGGTTTGTCTGCATGTGCTTGTTTTAGTTTCTGATTTATTCATCTACCATTTTTGTACTTTGAAACCGCAAATCTGCTCCCTTTTGCTTTTTTTTGGTCCAAAACAGGTTTTTGTTTTTATAGAATCATGGAATGGTTTGGGTTGGAAGGGGCCTTAAAGATAATTTCCTTCCAACCACACTGTCAAGGGCAAAGACACCTTCCACAAGATGAGATTGCTCAGAGCCGCACCCAGCCTGACATTCAACGCTTCTTGGGATGTGGCATCCACAACTTCTCTGGGCAACCTGTTCCAGTGCCTCACCACCTCTGAGTAAAGAATTTCTTCCTTATATCTCATTTAAACCTACTCTCAGTTTAAAGCCATTCTGCCCTGTCCTATCACTACATTCCTTTGTAGAAAGTTCCTCTCCAGGTCTCTTGCAGCCCCTTTTAGGTACTGGAAGGTGCTGTAAGGTCTCCCTGGAGCCTTCACTTCTCCAGACTGAACAACCAGCTCTCTCAGCTGGTCTCCATAGGAGAGATGCTCTCACTCTGTGATCATCTTCGTGGCCTCCTCTGGGCTTGCTCCAGTATGGCCACATCCTTCCTATGTTGGGGGCCCCAGAGCTGGATACAGCATTCCAGGTGGGTCTCACAAGAGCAGAGGGGCAGAATCACCTCCCTCAACCTGCTGGCCACGCTGCTTCGATGCAGACAAGGATGCAGTTGGCTTCCCGGGCTGCGAGCACACATTGCTGGGTCATGTTGAGATTCTCCTCAACCAACACCCCCAGGTCCTCCTCCTCAGGGCTGCTTTGAATCCATTTTCCATCTGGCCCATATTTGTCTTTGGGATTGTCCTGACCCAGGTGCAGGCCTGGCACTTGGCATTGTTGAATGTCACAACATATCCCACCTGTCAAACCTGCCAGCGTCCCTTCCCTTTCCTCCAGCGTGCCCACTGCATCACACAGCCTGGTGTCAGCAAACTTGCTGAGGGTGCAGTCATGTGCCTGCAGTTTGCTCAGCTTCTTGTCTGAGCAAATTAGCAGGAATAATTAATTAAGCTTGCATAGTAAGCAGACTGTGGATCTGGGTCATTTGTAACAAATAGGTGAGACTTCGTGTAATGATTTTGCTAACATGATGAGGTGTGTGTACAGGAATGTGAGTTTCTAGCTGGCTGGCTCTGTGTGATCAGAATTAAAGTACGTACCTTTATTTCAGAAACTGTACAAAATGTGCGGATATGTACACGTGCTCTGGTTTGGGATCTTCTGAAGGACTGGCTGGTGAGAGACCGGGTTCTCTCCCTCCTGGTTTATCCCTGTGCTCTTTCAAGCAACTGTAATTTTCCTTCTGTGTGCTTGGATTAATGTTGCCTAAAAGCCTGTAATTAAACATGCAGGGCTTGAACCTGGGAAAGAGCAGTCCTCCTTGATCCTGTGTGTCCATGAGCAAGGACAGGCACAGCTCAGAGCTGTGAGCAATAGGCCACGCACAGGCAGCTCTCTCACTGCCGCTGTCGGGCTGAGGGGGCTGGGGAAGGGTGCTGTGACTGCGCTGGGCTCAGACCGTGAGTTCCCTTTTGTGCCACAGCACAGGAAGACCTTATCTCCAGTATAACTGGAGCCAGCGGGGTGCATGTTGGGGGGTAGCTTCCCTTTCCCCATGCCCCCCTTGACCCATGCTTCCAGAGTAAAGAGAGCGTTTCTCTGGCTAAAAGGCTGCGTTTCACGAGGACAGGAATCAAGACACAGTTCATTTCTATGGAGAGTTGCTATAAATAGCTTGCTCTGTTAACATAAATTCTTTCTGTGAATCCTACAAATAGGGTTTTATTCCAAGACTACGAGATGCTTTGTATACCCTTGTTACTTTGTACGTGCTGATGCTGGTGCTTCCCCCCACAAAATGAGAGGTAAGCCTGGCACTTGAAGGGCAGCACTGTTCTGTTGGTGGAGTAAAGGAGTCAGCCTTCCTAAACAGGCCTGTTACAGTGTTAATTTTTTACACCACTGATATCAAAAGGACCACTGGACATTTTTAAGGCAAGTAGAGCAGGACTTGCTGAAGTCCACGCGCATCGGTTTTTAAATCTTCAACTAGGCTGCAGTGTTTTCTACTGCTCTGCTCTCTACTAATGCTTGCAGTGAGTCTGGGTCAGAAGCTGTAGCTACTGCAAGCCTTGAAAGCTTTGCAGGGCTTTTAGGAAGCTTGTAATTGCTCCACTGTGAATCCTAGAGTGAGAAAGCACTTGCCCAGGAGAAAAACATCTTCTCTTACTGCTCATGCAGTGGAAATTCTATGAACATAAATGGTCCCAGCTGTATGATATGCATCTGTCACTCTGCAGGTTTTTATTTCCTTCCTTTTACATAGTCCTGGTACTGGAAGCCCTCTCTTTGGGAGAAGATTTTCAGTTTCCGTTTAAATCCTTTTCTGCATTTGACTATCTGATGCTCAGTCCACGTCACTTTCCCTTCTTCACATGAAATGGAAGCCAGTGAGCTGTTGAAATTTTAACAGAGCTGAAAGATGTGACCCAGAGGTGTCCGTCCAGAAAAGGGAAGTGTTTTGCTGTTCAGGCAGTTGATAAAATACACGTGTTTATGAGGAACCATGCTCTCTCTTACTTTTTGTCCTTTTTTTAAAATGCATCCATCTGCTTGTGGAGACTGCTGTTTTCACTCCCCATACACGTGTGTGACAAGGTCAAATACGGATTCCCTTCTTGATACCCTTCTATGCATGAGATGCTTCAAAGTACTTGTAGCTCTGTGTCTGCATGGGTGGGTTAGAAGTCGAGTAAGTGGTGGATGGGCACATGTGTAACATGGGGAGAGGAAGCAGACCAAACACACCGGTTGTTATCGAGGGTGAAAACTGCAGTACATGGTGAGCAGGGCATCTTGACATGCCAGGTAGCACAGACTGTCCAGCTGCAGTGACAGTGGCTTTGTGGGACTGTTGTGGTCCCAAATTCTATTGACAATTTGCCATTTGATGTAAAAGTATACGCGAGAGAAAGGAACCTGATGTTTTTATCGTGTACAGTTTGGGTTTAAAATATGCCTATTGATTAGCTGCTGCTGATGGTGTTTACTGTTGAAATCGTCACAACTGGCCCTTGCAGCAGGTCCCAGATTGTGCAAATGGTTTTTGGAGGGGAAATTAATTAGCTGGCTTGCATATTCAAAAGAAAGAGGAAAATAAAGTCTCATCTCTTTGTGGCTCTCAGGCGTGCATCCCTCTTTTTTCCATAGGATTGTTATGGATATGTACTTCCAGGGATTGTACCGTCAGCCTGTACCATTCATACATTTTGTAGAGTTCATAATCAAATGCGTTCACGGCTGAAAGTGGCACACGTGCTGCTCTGAATGCTCCTTCTCAGATGTCTCCTGCTTCTGGTAACCCACATTCTGCAGCTGGAGGCTGCGCTCCAGGCACTGCATGAATGGTGCGTCTTGTGTTTCAGCGAGACAGAGTGAACTTGATTCTAGGTCAAAATCAAATGTGACATTTCCTAAATGCGCGAGTCCAAACTAGTTACCAGCGCTAAAAAGCGGAGCCTGTGAGTGCTTTGTGTGTGTTATTTCTCAGTGATTTACAGTCTATTTTACTCGAGGTGGGAGGGACGTTGAATGTGGGTTTATTATTCTGGTTACACCTGCAAAACAGAGAGTAGAGAGAAAATAAACCACTGTCACCTCGTCACAAAGGGGTGCAAAGACCTACCCTTACAGTACCAAAAATCCATCCTTGTTGTTCCATGGTGAGGGTATCCTGTTTACAAACAAACAGTGGCCTAGATAATACCTGCCAGCACAGCTCCTCAAATCCACAGCCTGCTTCTCCCTGCTCCACTCTTCTTCCCCGCAGTCCTCACAGGCACAGCGAGAGCAGGCAGTGACCCAGATGCGCTGCTCTGAAAGTGCCATTTGTTTCCAGCACTCAGCATGCTGGCAGATTTGACACATGGCTACACACGCATCCATCACTGGACCGAAATACGCATCTCCCGTGCTGTAAGGGGTGTTGTATCAGACGCGCCACTGCTGACAGGGCCAGCGGCTGTTCACGCATCCTGTGAGGTGTGTGGCAGTGTGGGTGCATGGGACACCTGCACTCCGAATGTGGAAGGATTTGTTGAGCTGCATGATGAAGTCACGGTGCTAATTTTTTTTTTTTTTGACTGTTTAAACTTTCCAGGGGGTTAGCAGGCAAGAATTTTGCTACTACATGCTTTGTTACCAGTCATGCTACAAAAAAAAAAAAAGGGAGAAAGGCCTTTTTCCACTTCTGTTTTTCATAAGGGAGTGCAGGGCTCTGTTCTTTCTCTTCTCCTATTCTGACTACAGCTTTATCTTTGATTCCTTTGCATACAGACAGAACTATCATATGTATATATGCAAATATGTGTTTATACAAATACATATTTACACAAATACATATATGTATAATTATCAGAGTCATAGATATGTAGATATATAAGGTTGTTCAGACTGGAACATAAAGCTAGTCCTCTCCCCCCTCACCCAAGCTATAACCTCAATTAGTCTTTCTTCACTTCTTTGTGGATACCAAGCCATCAAGTCTCATTCAGCCTGACTAAACAGATATCCATTGATACCTTCCTTCCTCCCTCCACCTGCAGCTCTCCCCATTATCTCACACTGCTGTTGCCATGGACAACATCAGTGTCCCTCGGCCAGGCCAAAAGCTGTCCATCTCTCAGTTCCCTCTGTCTTTACTCTGAGATCAGCAGATTCTTCTTGCATACAGTCTCTTAATAAATGCCCTGTGCTACCCACATCACACCTGAAATTCGCATCTAAGCACTCACTTGTTGTCTTGAATTACTGCAACATCCTTTTCTCTGGCATCTTCAAATTATAATTCCATCTGTCCAAAATGTCTTTACAAAAGTAATTTGTCCCATTTCCTCATTTTTTCACAGTATAACCTTCCCTATGAACTCCTCTGCTGATTTCATCATTCAGCACAAGGTGCCTATCTTTATCACCAAAGACCCTCCGTTCCTCTTTACTTCCTATCTGTCAGCCAGCTCCAAGAGGGCATCTTTCTTCTCCAGCCTCCTGTGATGCCTATCTCTTCCAGTGCACACAAGTTGCTTTCTGACATGTCATTACAGATTTTCTGCTGACCTAACCCACCCGGTTAATACCGGCAGGACTACTTTCTTCTTGTCCTTTAAGTCTCTCCTTTAAAATGTTCTCTTTTTGTCTGGGATGCAGGCAGTGCAGAGCAGCTCACCACCCATCTTTGGCTTTCAGAGTGCAGCACTTGTACAAGTAGTAAGCACTCATTGTAATTTTAGACCTTATTGAGATTAAGGCCTTAACCAGCATCTTCTGTCATTGCAGGCTTTTAAAAATAGGCTCAACATGCGCGGTAATAGCAGCGTTGTAACCATGGCAATGCAAGGAAGACAGGGTTTGCCGGCAGGGATCTTACCAGACCAACTGGCGTGTCTGAGGGCTGGACCAGGGCGACACAGCGGGGAGGTTTCAGGCTCAGGAAGGGACTGTGAGCCCCAAAGCACATCTGTTTTTCCCCAGCTGGGTCAGGTGGTTTAATAAAAAGAATAACATAAGTGTAGTTGATCCTGCCTTGAGCAGGGAAGCCACCTGGATGGTCATTCGAGGTCCCTTTTAATCCTGTAGCTCTGTTTTAATAGGCAGAGCTGCCTTTTCCTTGTCTGTGTGCTGTTTGTTTGAGCGTATGCCAATCTGCTGATACCAACAGAAGGTCTCTGAATATCAAGAAACCAGAATATCCTCATTAAGGATCTTCTTGGAGGATAGGAGAGTAATACATTGCTCCTTGAGCAGAGGCTGGCTTTGTGCAGCAATAAAACATGAATATTAAACAGGAAATCAATGACACTTCTGAAACATGTCTGAGGCAGAAATCCAGATGCTGTATGGGAATATAGGCCCTTAAGCCTTATGTCTATGCTTTTTTTTTTTTTTTTAAAGCTGCATCTGCATAGTGGTGTATGAGGGGAGCATAGCAAGAGAAAAACCAGATTTTTTAGCCTAGTTTCCTGAGGAAGTGGGGGTCAGGCTGTTAACGCAGTGTGTTCGTACATCAGCCCTCCTCTGTATAAGTTTGCAGGGTGGCTACAGCCAGAGAGGGGCCTTCAGGGGCAGCATTTGGCTTCCCAGCTCTTTCTCCAGTGCATTCGGTGCTGCAAGGAGATGGGCTGGGTGTGGTGGCAGCAGGAGCAGGGTACTGCAGGCACTCCTGGAGCAGCTGAGCAGTGGCTGCTGTGGGGCTTGCACAGTAAACGTGACTGGGTACCAGGNTGTGCTGTTTGTTTGAGCGTATGCCAATCTGCTGATACCAACAGAAGGTCTCTGAATATCAAGAAACCAGAATATCCTCATTAAGGATCTTCTTGGAGGATAGGAGAGTAATACATTGCTCCTTGAGCAGAGGCTGGCTTTGTGCAGCAATAAAACATGAATATTAAACAGGAAATCAATGACACTTCTGAAACATGTCTGAGGCAGAAATCCAGATGCTGTATGGGAATATAGGCCCTTAAGCCTTATGTCTATGCTTTTTTTTTTTTTTCTTAAAGCTGCATCTGCATAGTGGTGTATGAGGGGAGCATAGCAAGAGAAAAACCAGATTTTTTAGCCTAGTTTCCTGAGGAAGTGGGGGTCAGGCTGTTAACGCAGTGTGTTCGTACATCAGCCCTCCTCTGTATAAGTTTGCAGGGTGGCTACAGCCAGAGAGGGGCCTTCAGGGGCAGCATTTGGCTTCCCAGCTCTTTCTCCAGTGCATTCCGTGCTGCAAGGAGATGGGCTGGGTGTGGTGGCAGCAGGAGCAGGGTACTGCAGGCACTCCTGGAGCAGCTGAGCAGTGGCTGCTGTGGGGCTTGCACAGTAAACGTGACTGGGTACCAGGCATCTGGGGCTGTGGGAGAGTGAGGATGCTGTCTGGGAAGGACTCTCATTGTAAAGTTAGCATCACGAGTCCAGATGAGCTGGAAATTCAGTTTCATTAGTTCCACTGATCAGGCATTTGCTTAATCTTGAAAAACAAAAGACACAAAAAAAAGTAGGGAGGTTATACTGAATAGTAATGACATTTTAAATCCTTAGACTATTTCAGCAAAATAAATGCTTTTGTGTGGCTTCTGCGTTGCAAAGAGGTTTATATTAATGTAGCACAATCCTGGAATTACATGAGCCTTATGTTTATTCTGGTGCGCACTGGGACACTTGCTTTCTGAGGGAAAACCTGATGTCTTTAAGGGCAGTGTGAAAGAATAAAGACCTGATCTCGAGCTTGAGGCTGAAGCATTACATCAGTGCAAAGTCTTTTCATTCATAGTTCTAGTGTGTTGTCCTGAGAATTTAATTTCCTGTTTGCACTATGGGAGAGTCTTTTTTGGAAGCCACTTGAGAGCGGGGCTGGTTGTTTAGGGTGTTTTTTGAAAGTAAATTGTCAAAATACAGTAATATTTTGTGGCTGGTCCTTTTATTTATTTTTTAATTTTATTTCCGGGATATTGAAGCCAGCAACATGAAGTCTCATCATTAAAGTAAATAAATAATTAGTGAAGTAGCATGAGGAACAGCCCTCTTTTTTTTTTTTTTCCCCACTTATCCCCATCTTCAGCCCTTTGGTGATTTTTTCCTAGGTTTTGCAAAGATGCTTGTCAAATTTAAAGCTTATATTCCCTTCCGTTTTGTCTTGTGTGACAATGAAGGACCTTATTTATTTTCTTTACTTGTCTCACTATTAAAAAAAAATAAACCAGAATGTCAAGTTTTTTGTTCTTCTGTATCCAGTACTCTTGTTTATTTTGAAACTTCCAGAAAGAGGTAAGAACAGCTTAAGAAAAATGCTCTCCAGAGTAATCCTTTAAAGAGCAGCAAGCAAACACTGCAGATTGGTCCTAAAGGCTGTGCTTCCTTTCTGGGGAGGGAGGGAGGTGGGGAAAGAGGATGTTTTCTTTTTAGCTGTGCTCTAATCATCCGATCTGGGATTTGATAAGCTTCACAAGTCTGAAACTGCTGCCTTCTCCTGTCTTCCCCCTTCCTGCCTCTCAAAAGATTAAAGTGAACATGGAAAAAAGGAAACAGTTTATTTTCAGCTTGTTGTAGTTAATAGTTAGTTTACAGTGCAGCATTCCCATTGTTTGTATTCTAATCATGTTGCTATATTCTTTTCATACACTGTTTATTTTTCACATCACGGGCCTTCTTTGATACAGAAATAGTTTTACAAATAGCCCCTTCTTGCAAAATTTCAGCGTCTTTTCAACAGTTTTATATTTCACATCAGGAAGCGTGACACATGTAGGTGGAGTAGCTTCTACAAAGCCTCGCCTTGCCTGCCCCCCCAGCTTGGGGGTGCAATTGCAGACAGGACCCTGCTTTCTTTTCACTCTCTGACGATTTGGAATTACACTAGTTAGGAAAAGCACAATAGGAAATGATCAAACCATTAAAGTATTACATGTACAAGATACAAGTATTATTTGGCACACTCAAAATTAGCTAAATCCGTGTGTTGACTGAACTACAAGAAGTCCTTAGTAAACACTCCCAGTTTGTCCTAAGACACTTGCGCTGAATTCTTTTAACCTTTAAAGCCTCAAAGCAAATTCGCCAGGACTTTGAGACTGTTTCTTCCTACGTGTGTATTTTCTATGATTTCTTGCACAATGGGAACGGCTGACGTTACGGGTACTATAACACTGCAACACTAGCATATATATTCTATATATATTCGCTATGTATGTGTTCGCTGTATGTCAGGGAAATAATGTCCTTAGTTAAAACCTTGCACACTGATCAAAGAACAAAAATATTTATTGTATAACTAAGATTCTCTCTTAAGGGAGAAGGGGAAATTTGTTTATAATAACAATTGCTTATAAAAGCAAATTTTTGTGTACAAAACAACTACATTTGCATTGCAGTGTAATTACACTTCTAAATGGCCTTTACTGCTTCTCCAGAGGGTTTGTAAATAAACTGTTTAGCCAGTTTTTGCTAAAGGTCCTTTCTGGTTAATCCTGTATCTTCAGAAGGAAAGCATTTTTTGAGACATTTCTTTGAGACAAACTGGAAAGTCAATTATTAAAACAAAAGCTTCTGAAACCTTACATTATGCATGGGGTTTTTTCCCCTTGCTGTCTTTTTTAACTTTCATAATGCTGTGAGTGCTTATTTTTGGCCATGGAAGTGTTTCACTGATGCCATTGGGATGCTGGGCAAGTAAGGATGGGCAGCCTGAGGGTGTGGGAGAGGGATGCAGTACTGACTCTAGCCACCATGTCCCTGCATCGCTGGCTGTCTGTGCCCTCCCTCAGCTCCAAGGATGCCCAGCAGCATTTCTAGGAGACAGCTCAGATGGATGAAGAGTTCAGTCTTTTTTTAGGACTATGGTCTCCATTCATTTATATTTTAAAAAAATTGTTTGGGGCATAGTACTCCTCATTTTTCTGCAAAGAGAAATGCAAGTACTCTTCCCATAATTAATGAAGTAATTTTTCTACTATTTTGAGAACTTAAGTATGCTGCTACAATCACATGCCCCTCATATGTAACACTCTCAGTCTAAGTGCCTGCTCAGTATTGAGCTTGCTAATAGCTTCCCCTATGGATTGCTCAGCCCCCGTGGCTGCCGACAGCCTCCTGACACAGGGACGGGCAGTTCCGGGGGGAGACTGAGGTGTGCACAGCATATGCTGGCTTTCGGCTTACACAGAGCTGCACACTTGGCTTCTCTCCCCAGCAGTTCGGGTGGCCAGGGCTGCCACACGTTTTGGGTTCTTCTCAGAACAATTTCAGAAGGCAGGATTTAGGAATGGGCCATGAGTGCCGTCGCGATTGCTTTTCTGTCGCCAATGGCTTCACTATGTCATTCCCCACTTGCTCACCATAACCACCAGCTGTTCCACTGAGGGTTTCTTAATGCTGTTGGTATCTTTTCATTCTTTTCATCTGCCTCTGCTGGGTCTCTGTACACATCCAGCCTCTCTGCCTGGACTGGTGCTTTCCATGCAGGAGTTGTTGGTTGGATGCTGCCATGTTTCCAAATCCCAGCTTGATGCTTTCAGCTCTCTCTTACAAAGCAAGTTGATGCCTGGAAAAGAAGTTGTGAAGATTTTGTTTAGTCTATCCAGCTTGAAAGTAGAGAAAAGGGAAAGGTACTGATATCACCAATACTGAGCTGGCAGTATCGCGGGGCTGGAATTGCCTGCGTGAGGGGCACAGCCCAGAGTGAAGGAGAGCAAGCAGCCTGCTTTGGCAGGGCTGGGAGCCACAGAGCATGGGGGCCAGCTGGCACCAGCACATCTGCTAAAGGTAAGTCAATATAGCCAGTGTGTGAGGAGATTGAAATGTCACAGAAAAGAGGCAGTTCAGCTTTTGATCTTGAGCACAGTTTGTGGGTTTCTTTCTCTTCATAGCTCCATTTTAACAGAAAAAGTTCGAGCAAAGCCTCTGTGTTTTCCCGGTGTTTTCCTCCCACATTTCCTGTTTCTTAAGACTTGTTGCCACTGCAGGGGTGACTTTGCATCTGAGTTCCTTCTGCTCCAAATGGAAAGGGCAGACATGTTTTTAGACAGGAATAAGTTTGATAGTGCAGACAAACATTTGTGTTTTGAAACTATTATACTACTTTTGGACTCTTTTAATAGAGTTATCCTTGTTATCCTTATTTACATCCTGCATGTGCAGAAGCTTTCCAGTAGCTGTTTTAGAAATCCAGTGAGTTTCACATGAAAAAATGCAGGGTGCCTGTCCCATAGCCACTATCCTCTTTCCAAGTTTTGGCACTGTTGCATGGGAGGGCGAACCACCAGATTAGTAGTGTCTTAGTAGAAGTCTTCTAATGGTGTTGCTGGTTGGGGTTTTTTTGTCCCCCCAGCGACTTCAAATTAACCAGATATCCCCNCCCTGCATAGGTGGAACTGAGGTTTTGGGTTCGTTGCAATAGCAGATTTTGGTGGGAGTTCCCTCTTTCTGCCCTCAGCTCTCTCCTCCCTAGCCTGTTGATGATCGGGCTTTTTCATATCATGTGCCAGCTATCTGGGACCTCACTTAGAAAAGGGGTAGTTTCAGGCTAACAAGGAGGCTTTTGTCTCTGTGTAAGAACAAGCCTATAAGCGTCCCTTAAACTTTAAAAGTTTTATTGTTGGAAAGCTTTCAGATGTTCACAGGATAAGGACTCTTTATATGTAATCTGGCATTGCACAGTGAAGGATTACTTCATGTAAGTTAAGATGTGCAATTCCTTTATAAACTGGCTGTGTAAATTCAGCATGTAGGAGATTTTTTTTCTCCTTCTGTTTAATGTTGCTTTTAGAAGGGGTTTCTTGGTTTTGGTCAGCTGGAGGTTTTTTTGGTTGCTTGCTTTTTGGTTTTAGTAGGGTTACAAATCTAAGGTGGTGGGAATAGGTGGAAAATGCTGCGTGTACCCTGTTAAAAATTGAACGTGTATGCTTGCATAGATTTGTTCAAACAGCAGTGTCACCTGAGTCCTGGGTGACAGAATCTTCAACCGATCTGAAAAGGGTAACTCAGGATTGTTAGAGCAGGGCCCTAGAAACCTTCTACTGAAAAGTACTTTCTGGACCAATTCATGGCCCAAAATCTATGTGGTATGATGTACTGCAACATAAACATGACTGACGTTAGAGCAGATGAAAAAGACAGGCTGTTGCTCTGAAGACTAACCAACACTTTCTTTACAAAGTGGATCCGGTTCATTTACTGGTTACACATCCTGATCCAGACATGTTCCTTTGTAAACTGTTCAGCATGAAAAACTTCATTTTCCCAGTTTTTGCCAAGTAAAATAGCAGCCCAAACACCAGGAATGCCTGCTTCTACTTGAGGTTTGAAAAAACAGCAGCAGAAGCATGTTGCTAATAGAAAGCTGACAGATGTTTATAATTATGTAGATTTTCCTCTGTGTTTGAATATCATAAACTCAATTGCATCTCCTAGCATTTGAAAAGTATGTAAGACCACTTAGGACTTCAACCAGCCCCTTCCTCCAGCTGTGTGAAACTTGTATGAACTGCAACATGTACCAGACCAGCACCCTCTGTGTGGCTGTTTCTATGCTTTCAGTCGTGTTATTATCTGTTTTCAATGGTGGGTAAATTATCACTGAGCAGTTTTTGCTTCAATGAATAACCAGGAGTTTTGTGGGTTCATATCTAGGATTATTCATAATACACTTGATCCAAAGATACTTGAAGTTGGTGAGTGCTGATGGATTTGGGAGTGCAGGCTTGAGAAAAAACTACTTACCATATCTGTTTTCAGTGATTTCTCTTTTGTCAGTAGTAATAAACTTAATTGTGATCCCAGTGTGAACTGACAAAAACACATCTGAAAGCTGATGAGGAAAAATAGAGGTTGTATCATGAAGCAGAGAATGTCATGAAGCCGAACACACAAATGATGTGTAGTTATGCTACTTGCCACATTCTGTTTCACAAAATACTTCTTTCTTTACAAAAAGAAAGTAATTTTTACACAAGGCTACATAAATACACTGCAGATATATATGTAACACTAGGAGGGGGATATGGGTTTTTTGGTAAAAGGTGGCAGTTTGTTGAAGCTTGTGCTGCCTACAGGAAAAGGCTGTTGCTGGCAGATAATAACTCTGTTTATCCCCCAAAAGTGTTTTGTTTTTCTTTAATGTTTCAAATCATGGTGCTCTGAGACTCAGCACAACTTTTCATGTCCATTGATGTGCTAAGGATTTTCTGTATCTTACCATGTGGGAGGAGATGCTTGGACAGCTTTCGTTTGGATATTGGTTGGACAAACCTTTTGTTTCCTCTTCTATTTGTTATACTAATTGTAAAAGAAGCCTATATTGGTGTGCCTTGAGGCCTACATTAGTTTATTTTGCATCCCCTATGCTGTACTCTCCAAAGTCAGCAGAGCTTTTCTGAAAAGTGCTCGTCAAAATTTGGAGATATGTAACATAATCCAAAGCCTTCCAAACAAAGGAATATTTCCCCTACATTCTTGGGTCGAATGAAAATCATTAAGACTAAAACTGAGTTCTGTACAGGCCCCCAGACTGAATACAAAGAAAGAGTGAATAGTCTTTGGTTTACTCTGCAAGCCATGTCGTGCCCTCACCCTCAGTTATGCAGCAAAATACTTCCCTTCTCCCTCCCTGGTCTACCTCCAAGCCTCTCTTCTCCTTTGTAGCCAAAGAGATAGAGCACGTTTTTCACCATTGTCTAAAATCAAGCAAAAGGCTTCCCCAAGCTTTCTGTCTGCCATCCCTACAGTTCTGAAGGTCTTGCAAGGCTAGAGATGTGGCAAATTGTGAGTCTGCCTCAGATTTCATGAGACGCCCCTTTCCCTAAGTCCTCTTGCTAGTTTCTGTCATGCATGGTCTCAGTGAAAGGCTTGGACTAGACTCCCTTGGCACGTATTGAAGCAGCTGTCTGCATTCCCATACTGTAACCGTGGAGCTGTACTGTTGGTCCATCCTTTCCATCTTTTCCTCCCTTTTACCCTAGAGTCAGCACAGGTCTTTTTAATTTCTTCTTTTGCTATTTAATTTTATTTTATTTTAGTCACTTTGCTGCACAGGCGTTTGTGCTGGGGTGAGGGAGGGAGGAAGGGAGAGAGGAAGGGAGCGCTGCCGGGGCCACATCCAGAAGCTCCGCACCAGTGCTGGGGGGAGTTCAGCCCCTTTTGGCAATGGTGCCAGCCCCTGTCTTTCAAGTATTCCTGGGACAGGCAGCATGGAGTAGAGAGCTTCCTTATTTGTCAGTCCTCTGAGGAAATTATTAAATCAGTCTCATGGTGTAGAAGAAAATAATGAGCTAATCTGGAGTTGAGGTGCTGTTGGATTGTTTTGGACCTGGCTCATTTCTTAAGCCTCTAACTTTTCTGCATGCAGATTTTATCCAATTAGTTCAGAGGCAGAAGTAGAGTTTCTTGACTTGATTTTTTCTTTCCAGGCCAAATGCCTGGAAGCTAGGGAGGGAAATGGATGGCACTGGAATAATAACCACCTTCCCTGAGTTTGAGCAAAGCAGTTAAGACCCACTTTTTTTTCAGTGTTTTCATAAACTCTGCCAAGCTGTACAAAAGGTGATGGGAGAGGAGGGGGTGTTCATTTTTTTTCTTTATTCCTTGATATACCCACTCTTTTTCTCAACTGCTAAACAAAGCAAGCAAGCAGGGAAGATGCTTACATTTGTATTTTTCTGTTAAAAAATGTCTGTTCCTAAAATCTCTCACAACAGCCTCCTCTGATTTGTAATGATGCTTTTTTTTCTTCTCTCCGCACCCTGAACCCTCCACCCAAATGAAGTCTGAGCTTTATAATATCAGATGTCTGCTTGCTAATAAGGACTTAGAGCAATGTGATCCAGTTTCCATGTTTTAGAGGAGTATTTATTTGGTTATTCCTTAATAGAAATTTTAATTTCATAACTGTGTTTCATGTAATGATGGCGAGGAAAAATTATTTGATTTAAGAAGCCATTCCCCTTTTGTTTCCTGTTTATGCCTACAGCATCTTTCAGGAGAGGTGCTGGCACAAGTCTTGCTGTTTCTGCAGCTGAGGCAGGTTTTCACGATCAGTAGTGCAGGGCTCCAAGTCATCTGTGTATAGCTGTAAAGTTACTCATCCAGCAGTAATTTCACAGATACCTCTCTGGTGGAAAGTTCAGCCATGTACTTGGGGGAGAATGGGACTTAAAAGCAGTTCAAATTTAGTCTGGCTTCACTGGTGTGGACACCTGGGCACTGAAAACTGTGTTCTTCTCCATTTGCTGCTCAGTTAGCACTCCCAGCCCTGAGCACCATTAGAATCCTTGCTCCTCCATCTTCTAGGAGTTTACAAACTAAACATTTTAACATCATTGTTAGTCTGTGCTCCACGAGTTATTCTTTCAAAGACTTCGCCTCAAGGAAAAATGAGGCTTAGCTGTCATTTGAAATTTACTCAGGATTGGCAAAATGATGGCATTTGTCACTTTTGCTCTCCATCTTCTTCAAATGGGCCTTAGTGTGTGTCAAGCTGGATATTGTGTTGGCTTCCTTCTTCTCCATCTTTGTTCTCCTAGAGAATGCCGAGTAATTAATACAGTCTAAAAATGTAGTGTGGCACAACCCCTTTTTTCCCTTTGTGTAGTTTTCAAACAAGGAGGCTGTCATGAACCTACGTGCATCAAATTCCAAAACCAGTTTGTTAAAACAAAATCACTAAGAGATACTGGGTTGACCAATTTTTTTTAGGGTTGGATCTGAAATAATTGGCACGCTTGCTGTGTGCTGCTGCATGTTTCATGTTGTTGACCTTGGCTCCCTGAAGTCTGAATAGCCATCATGTCAGTGACAGTGATGTGTCTGAGCAGTCTGGGGGAGTCCTGCAATTATTTTAATATTTTGCATAATACCAGTGGAATTCAATAATTAGTTGTGAAGGTTCAAATCAAATTACCTCCTTCCCTAAACCAGGAAAAAGGGTGGAAGTTGGTGATAAATGTTAGGAGAGAGAGAAAAAAGCGTAACATAATTTGTGGTGTTCCAGTCACTAATTTTTTCTTTCCCTTTCTCTCTTATTTTACAGGGCATGTTTTCAAGCCATTTGTGAGGAAATGTGGTGAATGTAAACTGCTCTGTTCGGGGGGGAAATTTTGGTAAGTGGTGCTGTCTTGATCAATTCTGGTTTTCAATGAGAATTTCAGAAAGATTGTTCTAGCTTTTTTCAGTCTTAATTTTTTTTTTAGCTCTGGAAAATACAGAGATGTAGTTGATTATATGTGTTGTTCTTCCTCTGGTATGGAGACTCGCAGTATGAGAAGCACTGACAGAGAACAGCATGCTGGGCCTCAGGGTGAGGAATGTGTTTTCATTTGCTCCAGTGGCATCTGGTTATTGTGTTTGTAGCTGTTCCATTCTGCTGAAGAGTAGTTGAGCTAAAACCTAGAGTAGAAGAAATAAAAATGCCTAATTTTAAAGCAAGAGGTACAAAAAAAAGCATGCTAGCTGTATAAGATATCAGGAGCAAAAGTAATGCAGAGGGAGCACGTATTTCCCAAAGTGGTGGGGGTGTCCACTCACTCTACAGACTTTCCATCTCTTCCCAGAATGTCTGACTGGCACCCTTGCCATGTGGAACTAAGATGGTTTGCTTATGTCTGAGAGATAAGATAGTTAATATGTCCTATACCAGTTTTCTTATTCCTCCTTTCCATACCACATGACAAGCTTTGCTGCTTGTCTGACTGTATTGTATGCAACACTTCCAGAGGCATCAGCTTCCAACAGACTTCTGGTCCTCAGTGCTCTGGGAATATGGCACATTATGTGTCTGTGCTGCTGAGCTGCACCACTCTGAAGTAGAAGGAGACAGTGAAGAGCAGGAGGTAATTAGTGACATGTCCCAACTAGAGGGAAGTAATTCAGAGAAAACTCTTCCAACCTGCAAGAAATAAAGGCAGTGGATCTGGAGCAGTTTGTAGGGTCATCTTGCTTTTCCCTCTGTCAGTATACACAGTTCTGGATAGTACCAATCGATCAACCTTGGGAAAAGAAACATGTCAGCACAAGACTTTGTTGCTGCTTTCCCTTGGCCAAGCAGGGTATTGGACTGGTGCTTTTTCTTCGGGCAGAATGGGCAGATTGCAGATGAAAACTGGCTTATTCTCCACTGGCAGAAGACTTCAGAGTCAGATAGTCTGCAGGGTAGAAAACTGAAAATCAAAGACTGGCTCTCTGAGAACACTTGTTCTTTTCTACCATTTAAAACCCCCCAGATGTTGTTACATCATATAGAAAGATCTGGATTAGCTAGCAGATGTTTAAATGTAGATCACTGCCTTCTGCAGAACATATATAGAGAGAAAAAGATAGGATAGTCAAGCCCAGAATTTCACAAAGCTGGCCAAACAAAGAAGCTGGCCAAATGAAAAGTCCTGCCCAATTGTACCTGGGTAAACCCTACTGCAGCTCACTCTTCTAAATTATTTTCTCTCTTCGGATCAGCTTTTCTGACAGTTGTGCATGTTATAAGTTTGCGTCTATATCCCTATGAGAAATACAAACAACAATTATTTAACTAGAATTTGGTTGTAGGGCCACAGGTGGGCCACAGACCAGAGCCATGTGTTCATTAGTCCATGAGATTTTGTGGTGACTTCCACAAAATTTTGTAAATTTACTACAGAAGAGGATAGGATCTATATCTAGTTTTCTTTTTGGTGGTAGTACTGATACTTTGATCCTAAAAGTTGTCCAGTGTCCTTACAGACTGGCTGATCTTTGTGTGGGGTGTGACAAAGTTCACAGGTGAAAGAAGAGAACTATTTGGAAATAGCAATGCTATGTAACATCATGGGGAAAAAAAGGTTTATCAGCAGACCTGGTAGTCGGGTGGTTGTGTTCTAATTTCCCTTCAAAGATGCTTCAGCTGAGACCAGCCTAGTCTCCATGGCTGACCTTAATAAGAGAGCATAGTTCAAGAGCAGCAACACGAAAGAGACAGAAGCAGCATGCTTCTTAGAATCATGGAATAATCCTGGCTGGAAAAAACTGCCCAGAAACTGCCAAGGAACTTGTATAAACTGTTGTCTTGTCCAAATCCCCACTTGAAACAGGTCCTATTAGGTCAGGTTGCTCAGGGCCTTGATTTTTGAAATCAAGGGCTGGAAACTCTACAGCCCTTCTGTGCATCTGTTATGTCTGACCATCATCAGAGTGAAAAAAGTGCACTTTTTTTTGCTTCTTGCTGTTGTTCACTGTCAGTCAATGCAAACTCTGCATCTTCTCTGCCTGTGAGAGGGAAGTCTTCAAGAAGACCTCAGAATCAGGGAAGTTGCTTCTTGTGGCTTCAAGGAAATGTGGTGTCATGCAGATGCAGTAAACTTGCTAGTGGGGAAAAAAACCCCAACACAATCTGGCTCACAGAGGTTCTACTTGGGCAATGTTTCTCAACCTATAATTGATGTTCAGACTCCAAGAGCATGGCTGCTTGACTTGGTTGAATATTGAAATGTGGAAGAGGATTAGCTGACAAATTGATGCACCTGAAAACTGCCGGCTTTCTTGACTTGCTTAGTGATCTAAGTCAATGAAAAGAGGCACTTCTCACTGTTGGGTTGTAAACATCCTGGAATTTCTTCAAGTCAGTCTGGAGCTGTGTTTATGCTCCAGGATTTTGCTCCATAATTTGTTTTCCTGAAGCCATTAAAATACATAAACAGAGTGCAAATTTTGTTTGTTTTCACAGCTGTTCTTTTCACTCTTCCCACTTCACACTGTTTGCAACATCTTATTTTGAGGTAATCAGGGACCTTGAGCTTCTCATATGTAAGGATCCCTGAAATATCTCTGACCCTACTGTGTGTTTGCCTATGGCATTTCAAATTCCCAGAGAGTTTAAAAATAATTGCAAAAAATATAAGACAAGGAAACAGTTTTGCCCAGCCTCTGTCCCTAACTTACTGAATCCAAGAAGTACTGGACATCAAGAGGACATTTTGAATTTATCTTGACATAGCTCAGAGGCGCAGCAGTTATTTATTCATCTTGTATCAAAGTCCTAGAAAAGGTCGTGCAGCCTCTAGATCAAAAATGCATAATGGATTTAAGAGCTGATGAGAGACGTATACTTGAATGCTGGGAGGGGAATCTTGGCTGAATTTAAAACTCCCTCAGCTAAGCTGATGACAGTGTGAGAAGACCCTTCATTTGATGAGATTTCTGTAAAGCAGCCTTGCGGGTGTCAGATCTGCGTGTGGCACTGTAGCTTTGCGTTGACCATGGCATGTGGAAGGCGGTCACGGAACGGCCACCCTTCCACATCAGATACTTACACAACTGCAAGGAGTCACAAGAAGCCTGACTGATGTAGGGCAGAAAACCTTGGGCTGATCTCTGTGGGGTTTTTTCCCCACTGTAACACTGCTCTTTGCCAGTCCTCACTCCCCTAGAAACTCTTGCCTTTTATAGCATTTTTTGTATTTCTAAGCATGATTTACACTGTACGGCTTGGGGTTCTGTCCCTGTCCACCTAGACCCTGCAGCTGGTTACAGCCATGAGGATCAGGGGAGGATAAAGCTGCAAAGTGAACTGAGGGACTGCTGTACCATAAACCTGACCTGCTTCGTTCTGCGCCAGGTGTGCCACTGTGCACTCGTCCATTTCCTACAGATTTCCTCTTCCCAGAAAAGCTGTGAATGCTTCAAACACAGGCCTTGATGCTGAATGTGTATCTCAGGGCCATGGAGTCCATGACTCTTTTCCCTCTGAATTCAGGCAGGGATACCTTCCCAAGTTGAGGGCTTTTTGATGTTTCAGCTGAAATCTGAGATGCTTTGCTTCTATTTGAACACTTTAAACACTGGTTTCAGTTATTTCTAGTAGCTCAGATATATCAAGGACAGTTTGGATTTCAGCTGCTAAGACACTCATCTGCTATTGTGGGTTTTTTCCCCCTGTTAGAACAGTCAATTTTTTCTCCTCTCTTTATTTTAAGGGGGAAAAAAAAGGTAATTACTGCTTTGTTTTTAAGAAATTATATAAAAACAAATTTTCAGCATCTTTACACATAGAAAATTTGTTTGCCCTTAGAAAGATTGTGATGCCACGTTCATTCCTGGGTGTCTGATTTGTATGGTATAATTATTTATATCCCTGATGTCTACCAAAATTGCTGTTGCATTTCTCTTGGTAATTCTTCACACTTGTCAGGTTTCTGACAAGAAACAGAAAGTGTTATAGAGCAACTATGTATTATCTGTGCTCTCACTACAAAAATAACCTGCTGTGACTTTTGCTTTATTACCTGTATTCTGCCATACCCACAAGAGGATTTGCCAGAGTCATTAGCTGTTCTCTGTAATTAGGGCTGACCTGGTGCTTTTCGGTCCTATTTCTAGCAGCTTTTAGTTTTCTGAAGTTATTAATTTGGGCACTGATATGCCTATAGTGTCCTTCTGTTACGTATCTTCATTATCTCTTCCTATGGGCTGAAGATTATTTTTCTCCTTAGGAAGGAGAGTGTGGGAAAACGCTTGAACATTTTTATATATTTGGGGCTTACCAAGATTTGTTATGCTTGTAATTCCTTCAATTTTAGCCTTTCTTTTCTTCCAGTCTGATCCGTTCAGAAGATGTGCAGGGTGTAGTAAATGTTAGATCTGGTCCATCCAAAGATTTCCAAGGAATGTGATTTGTCCCCTGCTCAGAACTGCCTGTGTCCAGTTCCAACCAGACTGGATTTAGTCTGCTCTCTGTGAAGCATTGTTATACTTGTGTTCAGTTCATTAAATCAGATAACCCTACACAGCGAGGTTACGTTCCAGTCTCCTGCAGAAGAGATCTTTGTGTCTCAGTCCCTGTAATTTTCCTACATTTCACTGGCAATTCTTGTAATACAGCTTTTTTTCCCTTCCTCCCCCTCAAATTTGAGGTGATCCCACTGTTGGAATTACTCAGCAGAAGAGAGTTGATCTGTGGGCCATCTATGTGAACGTCTGTCCTCCTGTAGCCACTAGAGAAGAAATAGGGAAGGACAGTTAAAACAGCAGATTGCACAGATCGCTTCACACAGCTCTATTTCCCAGCTCTCTTGGCTGGCTCAATGGCAAAGATGTTTGTGGAGTGGGTCATGATGTTACAGCAGCTTGATTATCCATGATAGGATTTAGTGAGTAGTAAATTTGCTGTGGTTTTTTAAAATCTAGATAATAAGCCTGTGGGGGTCCCCCCTGGAGGGATGGGCCTTGGGAGTTTGGGTTACATGGGGTTTCCAGGCTCATAATGGTTTGGGTTACATGGGGTTTCCAGGCTCCCTGATGAAATCCTGTTCCTCATTGGCCATTTCAAATGTACCCCGCCCAGAGAATGCCGTACTTAGGTGGGTGTTGACATGATTCTGGGTAGTCTTTGGAGGAATCTGTGGTCAGTCTGCATTTGAACCCCCAGCAAGGTGTCTGGGAGGAATAAAACATCTCTGAACATCTATCAAAAATATCGTCCTCTGTTTCGTTCTACGGGCAAAGCTGTCTGCCAGGGAAGGTTGCGGTGACCCCACCGCAACATAAGCCTTCCAATGGCTCTGCTGAAAGAAAAATATTACATTTTGAAAAATCAGATGTTGCTTTAGGGAACTGACGTGTTTCACACCTTATGTTCCCCTTCCTCCCCTGCAGAGAACTGGATACAAACACATACATGATACTGGGCCATCCAACCCTTTCAGGAGCTCAGAATCAGATACGGAACAGCCTTGCAGCTGGTTTCATGTCCAGCTCTGATCATTTAAAGTGTAAGTGCAGCTTCAAGCAGGCAGGTGCCACCTAACTGGTCGTGGGATCCTGGAGCATTGTAGGTGGGATCTCCAGGGAATTTAGTTGCTAGGAAGCATCACCTCCTTAGTGAGCTCATGCAAATTAAGGTTTATTTTTTCAGAGGTTAGTAATTTAGTCATGTTTGGGAGTTTTCTGTGGAGATCAAAACACAAAGATTTTGCCTTGACACCTTGCATGTTTATGGTCCAAATCACAAAACCTCTTGAGCTGTTCAAGGAGCGACCAGAAGCTTTTCACATGAATAAATCACTCCAGTTTCCCATGCCTTGCTTCAGAATTAGCTTGAAAAATTTTGGCTGATGTCATGCCAAAAATCCAAAACAGCAACAAAGCAAGGGGGAAGAAAAAAGCCTCCCAGCAGACACCCAGCATGGAGAATATTGCCAAACTTGGGTCTGTTTGTGCCAAGTTTATAACCAGGCAGCAACAGGGTCTCAGCAGGTAATGCTCTCAACCCACAGCTAATAAGCGCCACAGCGTAGGGAGTGAGAAACACTGTAGAGAGGGCCTGATAATGCTGTGTGCAAGACACAGATCATATCTGGGAATAAAGAGAAAGGAGAGCAGGATCTCTTGGCATCGGATAAGGCCGTTTCTGTGGATATTACTCTTACTAAAGGAATAAGTGTTGTAATGCCAAATAGATCTATAGGTAGAGTGTGAGGCATGCAGACAGATGTAGATTTTCCTGACCTAGGTGTGCTGTATTTTGCAGTACAGCCACAGTGCTGCTTTTCTTCTGTAGTTTCTTTTATAAAATACAGGAGGAGGGAGGTGGTTAAAGTAATTTTCTCAAGATTAATTCTGCCTTATCAATACTTCATGGATTTAATAGATTTTAGAGTTACAGTCATTTGGGAGATTATTTTATCATCCAGGTTCAGTGGAGGTTGCTGAAACTAAGTGGAGGACAAGAACGCATGTGTGTGTGATACAGGATGCTGTGGTATCAGGATTTAATTATTATGGGATTTGTTTGGGAGATTTCTCTGTGCCATTTGTGAAGCTTTATGTTGGGCACTAAATATGTTGCATATAGGCAAGTGATCTCTTCAATAAGAGTTCGGTGTGGATCTCCAGGCACAAAGGTCTGTTTTCCCCTCGTAGCATAAGCACACTGCTCTAGTTCTTCATCTCTCATTACGTCTCCCTCTCGTTTAAATGCTCATCTGGCACAAACATAATGAAACTGCATATAAAGGATCATGAAGAGGAGGAGAGATCTCATTGCAGATTATCAAAGCTGAATATTTTTGGACATTGAGTTATTTATATTATCATTCTGCTAAGCTCAAAGATAAAAGAAAGCCTTGGACTCAATCCAGAAAAATCAAGAACAGAAACCAGTGTAAAGATCATGCATTAATGCGTGTCTTGAGAATGCCTCCAGTGCTGTATCGCAATACCCATTCTGAAATAAAAATTAAGGTGGGCGGATCCTGAAGGCCAGTGCTCAGTGATGGGGGAGATTACTGCTTGAGATGTCACACATCATTAGCTGAGGTGGAAAGCTCTGTTAGGGGGTGCTCTGCGATGTTCTGCAGCTGCCCTGCTAGCAGTAGGAAACAACATCCATGGGTTCCAAGGGATTCTCTGCAGCCTCCACTGGTCTGGAATAGCCAGCTCTTCCCAAGACATATTATCAGGGAACTCACTGATGGTGAATTTTAGAAAATACCCGGTGAGCTTAAATTCATGACAAGTTTGTGTTCGTGTTAGCTCTGAAAACCTCAGAGATAACAGAGGTTTATACAGCCTTCTCATAAATAGCATTTTGTCCTGTTGACCTTTATACCTGTTCAGAACCCACCTATAGGAGTATACCTAATATAGAAAGTCATATTGCTGCTATTGTTTTTAAGAAGAGAAAATAATAAAAGATTCAGCTGTGTAAATGTCATTCCTGCCCAGCCTGTTTAGTATTACAAGACAGGGAGAAGTCTGCTTTGAAATTTTCCCTCTGGCAAAAGCTTGAAAAGCCTTGAATATTGTGTGCATCCTTGATCGTGTCATGCAACAGTAGTAGTGAAAAATACAAAATCTACTATCTCATTCTGCTAGGGTTTTGAATGCTGTGCTGAGTGCTGAGCACTAGTCTTCCTAATCTCACAAGGTGGTATTGAATCCTGTAACAACCTATGAGGAAAGCTATGACGTAGCCACCATCACGGAAACATGGTGGGATGGCTTGCATGACTGGAGTACTGAAGTGGATGGCTACAAGCTCTTCAGAAGGGGCAGGAAAGGAAGGAAAGGAGGCTTTGTGTATTAGGGAGCCTTTAGACAGTATAGTTGAGGATAGTGACGATAAGGCGTGGAGCAGATGTCATGTGAGGAGCGGCTGTGGGAGCTGTGTTGTTCAGCCTGGAGAAAAGGACGCTCAGAGGAGACCTTATCACTCTCTACAACCACCTGAAAGGAGGTTATAGCCAGGTGGGGGTCAGCCTCTTCTTCCAGGCAACAAGTAATAGGATGAGAGGACATAACCTTAAGCTGCACGAAGGGAGCATCAGGTTGGACATTAGGAAGAATTTCTTCACAGAAAGGGTGATTGGGCATTGGAATGGGCTGCCCAGGGAGGTGGTGGAGTCACCATCCCTGGTGATGTTTAAGGAGAGACTGAACGTGGCACTTAGTGGCACGGTCTAGTTCTATGGTGGTGTTCGCTCGTAGGTTGGACTCGACGATCTCAGAGATCTTTTCTAACCTAACAGATTCCGTGATTCTGTGATCTCAGACAGCACTGATTTATGCAAAGTCATGATAACTAAAGGAAATGACTTTACAGACAGGATAAAAATAAAAATAGCACAAGACATTTTAGATTCTTTGTAAAATTATTAGTTTAAAATAGACATAGATGTTAAACAGGATCTGAAATGTTAACTACTTTGATTCCTGGTTAACAAACATTCCCATTCATGCAGTTAAGATGCTACATAGCAAGAAGACTCTATGTGAAAGAAACTTCAATTGTTGTAGTGGTTTAGTTCGCATTTTCCCCTTTCTGTGAGATAAGAACAGGGAGGAATACAAAGCAGGCACCAAACTTTAAAGAATATAATGGAGTTTATTACTACAACTACAAGTAAAATGGAATAAAAAGGAATTAAAGCACATTAACCGTCTTTTTCTCCAGCACCTGCTCCATCCACCTATAATATAGACACAAACTTAAAATCAATTCAGTCAGTTTGCCACTCTATAACAATCTTGTGTCAGTCCATTGAGAGAGAGAAGTCTCTTTTGCTCAGCTATGAAACTTTTCCACAAGAACAATCTTCTCATGGCATCCACGTCACAGCACAACCGCCGGCTGGGGTGGGTTTCTGTTGACATGTGAGAGTCCCCTTCCTCAACCACAGCTTTTCCCACAACTGTGTTCGAGGATTCACCTTTAGCTGCAGGGGGTATAATTTTAAGGACAAGCACTTCCAGAAAAAATAAAAGTTCTCTTCATATCTCCAGGATAAACCCCCCTCGCTATAGAGAGAAAACCTGTGGAAAAAAATCTAAAGTCCTTCTGTAGGTAGATCCTCTCATCTGAGTGGGGGCCGAGGTGAACACTCCTCCAGGCCTCCGCCTCGGTTTGAAACAGTCCAGGAAAAAAGAAGAGGAAAAAAATCCGAACGCATTCCGCTGGAAAGCTTTTTTCCCCCCTTCCCCAAAGCTTGTAATGAAATTAAAAGGGAGTCTCTAATACCTGAGTCCATCACCATAAGTTTACAAAAGAATTTCAGCTTCTAGCATCTCCTCTATCTCTTCTCTCTGGGCTTCAGCCCTTTCTTTGGTGTCTTTGCCTTTCCTGGGAAAGGATTGCAGGTTTCATATCTCACAGGAAAAACTTACAGCACTGAAGGGGTTAATCTTCCCATGCAGGGACCTTGAAAACCGGACCTTATCTTTCTCTGCTGCTGAAGCGGCAGCTTCGGCTGTGCAGCTGCTTGCAGCTGGAGCTGGGTTTGAAGTGAAGGGGGGACATCTCGACTCACACTGCCAAATGGCAGCCTCGGGGCTGTGGCCTGGCCCGCCACCCCTGGGCCCAGTGGCCGGGCCTAACCCGGCCCGCCGGGAGAGGCCAGCCCGCACGGGGCTGGGGCTGTGGGTCCGATCCCCCGACCCCTGGGGCCAAGGGAATTAAGGCCATGGCCCCGTGGCTGAGCTGGACCATGGCCCGGCCCGGCCCCTGCCGGGCTGCACAGGTTCATGTTAGCAGGGCCCAGCAGGGCCCCGCCGGGCCGGCCCAGCCTCCCCCACCCCCTCAGGAGCTGAGCAGGCCCTCAAGTTACCTCTGTCAATGCCAGAAAGGCAAGAGAGCAATTCCGGCCTAGTGCCTCTTTAAATCTGTATTTCATAGAGGCGTATCCCTTCTCTAAGTGGCTCAATAGAGCTGTCAGTATTCAAATTAGTTAATTGATTGGTTCTATCAAGTTCTGGAGGAAATTACAGCACCTGTTGCTGCAAACCACTTCCTCAAGGAAACAGAGCCTAAAGGAAGAAAAACTTGAAGAGCAGGAAGGAGTGCCAACCCATGACCATTGTATACGATGGAAACAGGATTTTGGGTCATCTCTTGTCCTCTTTTCCTGCTTATCAAAAGTTAAAAGTGGAACCTTTTCAGTGGGAACCTAAACCAAATTGAAGTACAGTATGCTTTAAGCTGGTGATTGCATCGGTCACCAGCATCTGTTACTGTGACGGGTGCTGAGTCTGGTTAGCTGTAATTGGACAGAATCATCTGTCTGGGGAAGTCCTCATTTTCTGTGATATTTGTTGCTTGTGCGTGACACTTAAGAGTTTTTGTCCATTTTTTCCTCCTCTGCTAATTCCTCAATATTAGGGAATTAGTGTCTCTCTGCATGCCATTTATGATCAAACATAATCCCTTTCCCCCCTATTTCTTTCCATTTACATCCTTTGATGAGAAATATTTAGGCCACTACATGTCTTTATTCTTGTCAGACAGAGGCTGATGAAAGATGTTACATGAAATTCTGCTCTACCTATAGAGCAGGGTATCTCAAAATACACGCTTAGACATATAGAAAGCAGAGACTGAGAGCTGATAGATGCTATAGACTTCTCATTGTTTTCTACCATGGTCATTATGCCAAATGTGTCAAAACACAGGGAAAAAAATTTGGATACAAGTGAAGGGGCATATTTTCTGGCAGGGAAGACAATGCAGTATCTGTTGTCCTATTTTTAAGATACCCTTTATGACCATTTTGGTATCTGCTAAATGCCTTTGTTGAAGCCCAAGATCATTCCATTTGCATTTTAAAATGTTTTTTTCTCTTAAGTTTTGCCCTCTAACTGACTGTAATTACACAGGGAGGCTTAGTTTGAGTCTAACCACTGGCTTTCCTGTATGTCATTAGATGGTGTTGGGGGATTACTGGGCACACTTGTAAACTACAGTATATGTCTTCGTTTTCTTTTTTGGATTAGACTGTTTATAAGCCACGTGTTTCAGATGACAGAGAGCACTAGTCAAAGCTGACAAAGCAGAAGGAAGGCTTGTGTTGAACTACGAGGCTGTTTGCAGCAGCCTTTTGCTCACCCCAAGGAAGTAAGAGCATGCTGAAGACAAAAGCTACACTACTAGTGTAAAACAGAATTCTTATGTGTTGATACTGAAGTATTCATCATTCCTGTGCTGGTGCAGCGTGTGCCTTCCACGTGTGTGTCACCCTGCACATGTGGTGTTGGTGTTATCTAGACACAATTACTTGTCTGGTCGTGCACGTGGAACATGCCATTGGCTCCTATCAGCAAGAGCGAATCTTGCACAGAACTGCAGCTCCTGTCATGCTCTGAGCAGTTTCACGTGGTTTATGCTCAGCAAAAGATGTAGCACTCTTCATCTAGTACCTCTTGCAGCAGTGTGCAAAGGGACTATGTATTACATAGCAGGCAAAAAGCAGCCCAGCTTGAAAACACTTCAGAAGGTGGATGGATGTTGGAAAGAGCTCTGAGGAAGGAGCTCCGTTTCCAGGCAGAGAGAGGAAGCACTTGAGCTGCTTGCTGTGCACAGGCAGTGGTCTTTGAGAAGAGCTCACGTTCACATCAGTTTTGTAGTTTGCTTTTACCAACCAGTTCAGGTCCCCTAACCTGAATCTACTTTTATCCATGCTTTTCTGCACATGTGATTTGGGTGAATGTAATTGAGGCCTGAATTATAAATTTTGTGGGAAACACAGACCTATTACTCTGGTGTTGCAAGACCCCTTTTACAAGCACTTCCAAGTTTCCAGAATTCAGAAGAAAATGATGGGGTTTGTTTTGAGGCATATGTTTGAGACGGCATTTCATTTGTATTGCAGGGGACTTCTAAGTGCTGTATGAAGTATTCCTGTTATTTAACATCAATAGTTTCTGTTACTGTATTAAATATTTCCCTGGTTGTGCTTCTGATTAAAGAAATAAAAAATTCCTAAGCTGTCACTTTTAACCACCTCTTTGTCTCTAAGAAAACTCTTGTGCAATTCTGTGAGTGTCCACTACCATTCCAGGCCACCATCCTGCTTCAGCAGGAGCTGTAAGAGTGCTGCTGTGTGGAGAATTTTTGTGTCAAGTTATCAACACTGTTCTGCTTCCACTGTAACCAGCAATTCTCATGGTATTTTTTTGCCCAGAATATTTCTCCCATTTTTGAAGCTACTCATGAATGTAGTCAATGTCTTGCTAGGCTCTTTTGAATCTCTTAGGTCTGGGATAAATGCCAGGAGCTTTATGGTGTAGCTTTAGGCTCCTCTGGGTTGGAGATGCTTCTGCTTGTCTCCCAGGCAAGAACTTTCCTTAACTATTTAAAACAAGAAAAGAAAAGAAAAACAAACAAACAAAAACCAAAACCAACAACAACAAAAAAAACCAACCAGGTAAAAGCACAACATAAAACCATTTTCCTGTTTCAGGGTGGAGAAAGAAGACACCCTAGGCACAGCTGGCAATTCGTTGTATATTTTCTTCAGGTGTTAAACCAGCTCTTATAGAAATCTGTTTTTTTGATGGACAGTTCTCTAATGATAGTGGACCGTGAGAGCAGAAAATTTCGTGTGCTCTGCAAGTCAGGGATGGTTGAAGTACCAGAAAACTGTGAAAGTCTGAGAGAAATGCCCTTGGAGCTTGCTTTGCTCACAACTTGCCCTTTCTCGTATTTAACTAGTTTGAGTCTAGGTCGTCCGCCCTAGGCTCCTCTGTGTCAGTGGAGTGGGCGAGTGTGAAGGCTTGACTGTAGCTTGCTTGACATGTCTCGCAACCTCCAATTAATATTTCTGTAATTTACAGAAGTAATTCCTTCTGATGTTGCATGCTAGTATCCTGCAAGAGTCTGGAAATATTTAAGCCATCCTAATCCATTTACTAAATTTTATAGCTGTTGCTTATCTTATGATTAAACAAAATCTTGAGAAATAGGATTCTTCAGTGGAGCCCAGTTAAATCTTCTGCAAGGGCTGCTAAAGCTTGCAAAAGTAGAAAAAACTGACACTGCAGATCATTTAAATCTGTATTAATAATCTCATCAGTGAGTAATTTACAAACCCCACTTATTATGTAAATGTATTCAGTAACCAGAAGAAGGCTTAAGTATGTGAGAAATCATACTTTTATGTGCTGTAAGTCATCTCACCTGTGTTACATTTGTTCTGGGTGAAAAACAGTGTCTGACTGTGACTGGGAGCCTCTCCAGGGATCTCATCCTCAAATCTGCAATGCTGTGATTTACAGGAACAGCCTTGTGACGCCTCTTGAACCTTTTGGAGCTTCCTGTTTCTTTCTTGGTCTTTCCAGGACTAATGTAATTTTAGCTACTTCTTAGCAATTAGATTAGGCACAGGCAATTTCCTTGTAAAATTGCCTGACCGGGTTCTTCCATATACTGTAATAAACTTGTTGTGGCTCAGCAATGTTTGGCAGAATAATTAAACTGGACTTCAGCACCACAAATAGGTTTGTAGTTCAAAAACACAGATCTGCTCAGGTGCTTGTTTGAGTTTCTGTAAACACAGTCTCTGTCATGGCCATATGTGTCTTCTATTTATGGTTTCTGCTGCAATCTACACATCCTTCACTCAGGAAAATCATGTTTTAAGTACATTAGATGTTAAAGCCCTTGTACCTCTTATCCCAGAAATGTGCCAACGTTAGACGGTTTCATGTTGATTTGTGCCATGTCTGTCTTGGGTGTTTATTTTAAAATAATATCCCTGACTGTGTTTATTTTAGAATAATACTATTTTAAAACAATACCCCTGAATGTTCAGGGATCTTAAGACGGAGGAAAGAGAACATTTAAAGATTTCATAAAAATCAAGAATTACCTTTGTGAGCATCTTTCCAAATAAGCCTGAGAACTGTACAAACCTGACAATTTCTTTTTCATGCAGGGGCTGTATTGATTTTGTGCAGCATGACACAGTCTGCTAGGTTTTTGTGCAAAAGAAACTGCGCTAACCTCCTGCCCCTTCCCCATCAACCTCATCACTTTCTGACTGCATGTGTCTGGTGCCCCTGCAGCTATCCCCATAAACACAAATGCCCCTTTAAACATAATTTCTCAAGCATTTTCCTCTTTGTTTCAGAGACCACAGAGAAAGCAGAGTGCCCCTGTTCACACAGAGACATACCCTTACATTTCCAGCCAATAGTCTGATTGCTGAAAAGAAAAAAAACCCCACCCACTGGTAATTAGTACTGTGTGTGTAGTTAATCGATTTAAAATTAAATGCCACTGATGCTGCTGAAAGGTCGTACTAGGTTTTGTTATTGCTTTGAAAAAAATCTGGTTTCATGAAGACCGTCTCTGAGAAGGGATATTGGTTCTTTGTGCACTGCCTGCAACAAAAGAGAAGCTAGGGGTGCACTTTCCACAGAAGATGCTGCAATTTTTATTATCACCTAGATCGTGGGGTTTCTGTGTTGGTTTTAAGAGAGAAGCCCTTCAGTGTAAGGAAGCGGCTGTATCTTCTTACAGCAAAAGGAGCTGGTGTGCCAGCGGTCTTGTGGGTGAGATAGGAACCTCATCTCCTGCTTCCTAGTCCATCATCCTCATCATTAGATGATTCTGCCTCCCAGGCAGACTGATTACTTCATATTTTCATTCATTAATGATTTATCAGACAGCTCCTCCCCTAAAGGCTTATCTCCTCTGTTATACTCACAGCCCACACACAACCAGCAACATGTAGCTGCCAGCTGGCACTCTGGCTTTGGGAGAGCAAGCTGCTGGTAACCCTTTCACATTTCCTGCTGCCCCCTCCTGCCCTCCCTTCCCAGCTGCTCAGCTCACCTGCCTGCTCCTTGATGGCTTCTTAGATTGCACCCAAGCCATGAAATCTCCATGTGTCCTGTCCTCTTACGCCGTCTCTCCAATCTGATTGTTTAAGATGCTTTTCCTAACTATTTTTTTAAATTAAAAACAATAGAAAGAAAGAGAGACGAGATGACCCCACTTGTAATGCAGCCGTGCTTGTGTCTTGGTTATGCAAAGAGTGGCCTCTCGCTTTGGTGAGAGGGTTTGCTCAGTGGTGACTTAGATTTTAGTAGAGATGCAGGAGTGCCGGGGAGAGACTGAGCGAGCTGTGTCTGTGAGCAGGAAGGTGTGGGTTGGCAACAGTTTCAGGTTTTGCTATCAGGTGCTTGGCACAACAGCTCTGTTGAAATCCCTCTCCAGTTGTCTGTGTGAGAGAGTGATTTTTATCTTGCTAAAGATTAACTCTATTCTTGTTCTCTGTTCTGCTCCCAGGAATCAGGCGTGCTCTGAGGTCTGGGAAAGAGTGTCCAAGTGAATTCTCATGAAAGGGGGAAAAATCCAGAATTGTTTGCTACTGTGCAACTTGTCCACTGCAGGCAAGTGGTGACTGAGAGCAGTGGGAACAAGGGCTGCAGGACAGGAGGAGAAAAATATAGGCTAGGAGAAAAGGAATAAATGAAACTCCCTTGAGTCTTTTATACATGAATGTATAACTCTTGAGTGCTTAATCTACTCTTGGCAAGTGGTGACTGATAACTAATTTTCTCTCTTCCCTCTCCCACACCCTCCCAGCATCTTCAGAAAGGACATGTGACAGGAATAATAAATCTCATTATTTTAACAGGCTAAAATGGAAATTATGGATTAAAAGTGCTATGGATGTAGAGAGAAACTGACTGTGCCTAGGATGCCTAAAGTATGTTTTCACTTGCACTGTTGTTGAGATCTGTCTGAATTATTCAGACCCCTCCGTTTACCTCTTTGGCACAACACTTTTAAGTAAACCAGTGTTAAAGGCATCAGTGTCCAGTTGAGCAGCCTTGGTGCTCCTTCTGCTGAGGGACAGCTAGAGCCTGACACTGAGTGAGCTCAGGCTTTGGGGGAAGTCTGGATCTAAATCTATATTGGATTATCTTTTACTCCAGGTCTCTGAGTTGGAGCTTCGTGCTGCTGTTTTAAGGAGGGAGATGAAAGGTGAAGGGGAGTTCAGGCTGACACACATAATGGTGCTGCAAGACTGATCAATTTGGATGCCCTTGGCTTTGGAGCGGAGAGAAGTGCGTGAGAATAGTAGATGGTTGTGTTCTTTGTGCAGCCAGGTGTCTGAAAAACCAGTGTCGGCTCTGAGGGTGTAGGAACTCTTGCTGTTCCATGGTCAGAGGAGGCTTCAGGGCTCCCACAGAGGGAGTGGAAGGCCATGGCAGGGCTCTGCTCACGCAGGCTGAGGGGGAGAGTGCATTGTACAGTGACTTGGGTCAGAACAGGGGGAAACCAAGAACAATAGCAAGTAACTTATTTCAAGGGGTAGTCTGTGAGCAAAACAGGGACTTGGGACATGGGTCTTGCAAGCCTCTAGACCAAGGACACAGCCCACTGCTTGCTGCGAGACTGGTGCATCCCAGAACTGTGGATGGGGATGGCAACTGAGATGAGTAAAGCACTTCATGCATTAGCAGGTGTGTCAAAACTTCTTCCAGATCTCTCAGTAAAACCTGTCAAACCTGGCACACGACTGTCATCAGAGCTCAGGGCTTGTTGCCAGAGGAGATTCCTGTCAGTAAAGCCAAGTGAAAATCTACAGCACCTGAGTACTTCATTCTGTGTTCTGTATGTGGGGTGTGTTACCTTGTGCATAGGGTGCATTTAGTGTGCAAGAAGCTGCTGAAATGCAAAGAGTGGGCACTGAATTTCCACCTAGTGCTATCTGTCTGGGGTAAAGCATAGTTTACCAAGCAGTTGTTTGGTTTTTCTTGCATCCCATCTCTTAGCTTTACCACTTGGATTGGAGCACAGGACCTAAAAAAGAGGGAATTTGAACCACACCTTTTCCCTGGAAAACGTGTGCTACGCTTTTGTTACCTTGCTGAATTGTTGCATTTGTCTCTATCTTGTAAAAGGAGTGAGTGGAGGAATTTTGTAAGTGCAGCAGGTCTTCATATGACCTGGCAGAATTACAAACTGCTGTGGTTAGAAAGGGCATCTGGAAATCATCTACTCCAACCCTGTGCTCAAACCAAGGTCAACTTAAAGTTGGTGTCTCAGAGTCATATCCAGCTGGGGTTTGGATATCTCCAGCAGTGGAGACTCTACAGCCTCTCTAGGCAACCTGTGCCAGTGTTCAACACCCTCACCATACAAAAGCTTTTTTCTCTTGTTTAAGCAGCATTTCCTGTACTTTAATTTGTGCCCATTGCCAGTTGCTGGACACCACTGCAACGTCTTGCCTCGTCTCATTTACTGCCTCCCATGGGGTATTTATACACATTAATAAGATTGTCCCGAGCCTTCGCTTCTCCAGGCTGAATAGTCCCAGCTGTCTCAGCCTTTCCTTATAGCATGGATGCTCTTAACTCTTAAATGTCTTTGTGGCCTTTTTACTGGGTCTGCTCAAATATGTCCATATTTCTTCTGTACAAGGGAGCCCCAAATTTTCAGGAGTCCCTAAAGCGAATCCAGCACTCCAGTCATGTCTTACCAGTGCTGAACAAAGGGGAAGGATCATATTTCTCAACCTGCTGGAAGTGCTTTTTCTAATGCAAGCCAGGAGGCTGATGGCCACCTTTGCCATAAGGGAGCATTGCTGGCTCATGTTCAACTTATTTTCCAGTGGAACACTCAGATTTTCTCCTGCAGTGCTGCTTTCAGGCTGGTCAGCCCTGGATTGCCTGAACCCTGCTGATTCAGGTTGGCATTTTCAGCTTTTTCTCGTGTTTAATGTGTCTGTGGCAGCTATTTCTTTGTGCAGACTATTTGGTCATTTTGCATAATTAAACTATTGAACTAATTAAACTATCATCCTGAAATCATGTCCTGTGGAAAGCAGTTCACGAAAGAGGACTCAGTGAGGCTTGCACCAAAATGAAACCTGTAACCCACCTAACATACTGGGATTTATTTCCTCCCTTTTTCTCACGCTTAAATGTAAAATAAGCATTATACTGAAGGAACCAGGCAAAGGCTAATTTGCCTCATTTGAATGTGAAAAGGAGCCCACATCCTTCCTGTGCCCTGCAAAGAATGCAGAAAGACTTTACAGAGAAAACAGATGTACTAATATGTATCACTTGTTGGGGGCAGGGGGAATCCAGGGTGCTGCCATTAAAGCAATGCTGAACTTGCAAAAAAACAAAAGCACCAGCATACAAAATATAGTTCTGGGAAGCTGACAAGGTTGGGACTCTTCTCTTTTGCTTACATTTATGTTCCTGGCATCTGAAAACCTGGTCTGAAAAAAAATATATGCCAAAGGAAACATGGAGCCTCCTTTTTCACGCTTCATCTTCAGGGAAGATGGTCAAGTGTCCAAATGCAAACAAAAAGCAGAGCCCAGCCGTAGGGAAATCACCTACGTTTCAGAGACAATATTGCCTCACCAGAAGAATACACTACTGACAAAATAAACAAAACAAACATAACTTTTGAAAGTATGCCTTGATTTTATTTGTATTTTATATACCTCTCTAACATGTAAATGTGAAAGAGTTAGTCCTGTTAGCTCACAAAAAATGCAGGATAGCGTGGGGATTTTTAATGGTCTGATGGTTTTTAGCATGGGAGATAAAGAACAAGTTAACTCAGATATTATTTCTACAGCTATGCAATCCAAGTCAGAGTTTTGTCCTTTCCTGACCCATCTGTTTATCCCTTTCCAAGAACTTTGGCATTGAGCAGTTAGCTGTGACTGGTCAGCTAGTGAATCTGCTGGTGCTCACAACTTCCCAAATTCAGCAACTTGCCTGATGCAGGTTTGGCCCTGTAGCAATATAGAGTCTCTTGCCAGCTTTTAGCTTGCAGACAGGAGGCAGTAGCATGTGGCCATTTATAATTTATTACATACATTGTCAGTCCCAGTAATAAACAGGAAAATAATAGGAGAATGCTTTTTAAACTTTTCTCTTAAAAGGCTACCTAGACTTCCTAAATTAAAAACTGGTTTTTCAAAAGCAGAGAAATGTAGCAGTTACTCAGATTTTTTTGTTCAGCAGTGGTAGCTGAGTAGCATCCATGGGTAGGTGCACTGCTTTGTGAAGATGTTGTGCTCTTTTCCCTAAATGCAGTACAGTGGACATTTTCTTACAGTCTGCAATACTGAGGTTCACTTCAAAATTGACATTTCCTGCTTGATCTGCTGTTTGCACCTTTGGAAGCGTTCTTCATTCACAGGAGTTTTAAATCTATAGCACTGACACACAAATATCCGGCCATGGATGAGACAGGCTCAATAACCTTGGAAAGTGAAATTTTAAACCCACTTACCTAAATCACTTACATGAACGTGAATGGAGCACAACAGCTTGAGGTGTCTGAGTTGCAGTTTCAGTGCTGGCTTGTTTTGTACGATCAGGGTAAATAAAATCTTGGCCTTGAACTGGTCTGTGTATTGGAACAAACATCTCAGTGCAGCACACTGAAGGAAGGAAGCAGAAGAGAAATTAGATCACTTTCCTGCATTATTTCTTGTAAGTGTAGTCTTCTTACGTATGGAACACACATTTCCTGTTGTAAAAATATTGTAACAGCCTGCAGCAGCCAAACAACAAATAATCTGCTGTTGCTGAAAACTGGAGTCAGAGGTGCATGTTTAGAGGGAAGTATTGGAAGACTGCAGATGATTGGATCTCTCATGCTCTGAGAAGATAGTGAGCATGAACTACATAACCACTGCTGTGATTGTCCTAACAATCACGGCTTTACAATGTGGAAGAAATAATAGACTGACTCTTCATACAAATGACAGTGTAAAGGTATGAGTGCATTTGGTTCTTGCTTTTTGTTTTGTATCATCTCTGCATTTAGACAGAATCATGTGGGTATCTTAATCCCCTCTTCTTTGTATGCCTTAATCCTGGAGCGTACGTGCTTTCTTTATCTCTGTCTACAGTGATGTGGGTTTGTACCCGTATTCCACACGTTCTCTTACGGCACCATTGAGTCCCAGCTGCATGAACTGCGCCGGCTGTGCTTTGTGATAGGAACCACGGAGGTGAGAATCCAATTCAATAACAGAATCACCTATCATAGAATTGTTTGCATTGGAAGAACTTTTAAAATTCATCTACTCCAACAGTCTTGCCATGGACAGGGACACTTGCCACTAGACCACGTTAATCAAAGCCCCATCCAACCTGACATTTAACATTTCCAGCAACAGGACATCTGCAATTTCTCTCGGCAGTCTGTTCCAGTGTCTCACCACCCTCATTGTAAAAAATTCCTTCACATGTTTAAATCTACCCTTTTTCGGTTGAAAACGGAATAAAAAAAGAAAAAAATCTCTGCAGGACCTGGTAAAGAGTTTCTCTTAATGTTTCTTATAAGCCTCCTTTAAGGCTGCGCCAAGGTCTTCTTGGAGTCTTCTCTGTGCTGAACAACCCCAACTTTCTCAGCCTGTCTACATAGGAGAGGTGTTCCAGCCCTCTGATATCTTCATCGCCCTCCTTTGGACCTGCTCCAACAAGTCCAAGGTCTGGTGCTGGGGATCCCAGAGCTGGTTGCAGAGCTCCTGGTGGAGTGTTACAAGAGCAGAGTAAAGGGACTGAATCACCTCTCTTGACCTGCTGGCCAGGCTGCTTTTGATGCAGCCCAGGATGCAGCTGGCTTTCTGGGCTGGAGTCACGTGTTGCCAGCTCATATCCAATTTTTCATCCACCTGTACCCCCAAAGTACTTCTCCCCAGGGCTTCTTTCAGTTCCTTCATCCCCCAGTCTGTACAGATCCTGGTGATTGCCCTAACCCAGATGCGGGACCTTGCATTTGGCCTTGTTGAACTTCACAAGGTTCACACAGTCCCACCTCTCAAGCCTGTCAAAGACCGTCTGGATAGCATCCTTTCCCTCCAGCATGTCAGTGGCACCACTCAGTTTGATGTCATCCACAAGCTTGCTGAGAGTGCACTTGATCTCACTGCCTATGCCATTAATAAAGATCTTGAACAAGGTAGGCTTAGATGAGATATGAGGAAGAAATTCTTTACTTTGAGGATGGTGAGGCACTGGAACAAGTTGCCCAGAGAAGCTGTGGATGCCCCCAGCCCTGGATGGGGTGTTGAGCAATCTGGTCTTGTGGAAGGTGTCCTTTCCTATGGCGAGGGGGGTAGGAACTAGGTGGTCTTAAGGTCCCTTCCATCCCAAACCATTCTATGATTTTATTACTAAATTGTTTAAAATTCATGATGATTGGTGGCCTTAAAATCCTTACTGCCTGAACATTGCAACACTTATGCAGGTCCCAACATAGAGGAAAAGATTCTGCGGCTTCTGATGCTCAGCCAAACTGTGGACCGCAACTTGTGACCACATTCTGGGGGCAGGTCATATAAAGGGTGATAGACGATGGACAAAAGTCTGGTTTTATGTTGTGTAGGGGTGGTTTAATGTTCCACATGAAGTAGCTTCAGTAGCTGTTACACATGATCGCTCTTCTCTCAGACCACACTTCCTATGGACATTAAAAATGGTAATCTTTGTCTGTCTCTTGATCGTGGTCAGATAACAGATGCAGGCTTTTATTGTGGTAGAGTGACCCACACAAGTAGCTGCAGAAGAGCAAAGTGAGAATCCTCACAAGACTTTCTCTTCCTGGAAACACTCCAAGCACACAGAAAGGGGAAGGCTTAAGTATCTCATCTGGTTTTTGCGTTATACCATTGCAGACAATCTTTCTGTATGGACTGATGGGGGAGGAGCTGAAGGACGGGGAGAAAAGAAAAATTGTAACTAGCAGAGGTGGAAGCCTTTCTTAGGAGAGGAAGTAAAAGAGAGGGGAGGAAATGAGCTTGGGATCTGCTTTTTTGTTCTGTTTTGATTGTATATAGTTGAGGGACAAACTACATTCAACCCTGGTATTTTCCCTTGGGAGTTCTGAAAAACTGTACCAGTGATGTGTGGATCTTTTCTCTTTTTTACAGAAGTTGTTTCAGGAGCAACATCACCAGGTGGAGAAGAAAATCTTTAGCTTAGTCTTTTATTCTCAAGACAGACATTGTGGCATCCTTGATCTGCTTTCCTACCATAATTCAGCTTTCCCATGGAAAAAAATATTCCCAGCTTCTCTTCTTGCTGTCCCTGTGCAGAAAAAAGTCAATGTTGCCTCACTATTCTCTGACTTCAAACTACGCAGCCTCAGAGCATGCTAGAGCTTGGATATTTAAGTGAGTGGCAAGGCAGGAAGGTTTAGTCCTGACAATTATATTGAAAGCAGGTCCATGCAGCCCACTAAATTTTAGAAGCATGTGAGAAAGGGAAGAAGAGTGGTTTACATTAACTTGAGGGAACTATGCTAGGAACTCTTTTGAGTGTACTGTGGCCATAAAGGACTGCATTAGGCTGTTCCTGGGGTTTTAAATTAATATCTTCTATAGAACAGAAGTTTCGTGCATGTTATGTGCAAATAGCCAATTATACACACAAGTCGTGTAAATTTAAGCTGTAAATGAAATGCTGTGTATACATACAGATGCTACTTTAGAAACATTTGTCGCGGTTCTCCCTTTCTTAGACAGCATGTATCAGTATTGCTGCTGGGAGGTGGGCATGTGTTTGGGTTTGGGTTGTGCTTTGTTTCCTCTCATTGTTTTCTTCAGTGAGGAAAGGAGACTGGATAAAACTCTTTTCTGGTCTCTGTTGACATCAGCACATTCGATCTGCCTGCGTCCAAAAGAATTATGTCAAAGCAATTGCCTGCATTTGTTTCTTAGCGTGTTCTCCAGCAGCACTGTCGCTTGAGGGTCAGACTGGAATACATTAAACCGGAATTGGGGCAGAAACTGCAGCCAGCCTCAGGTCAATGATGCCTCTTGAGATTTGTGAAAGTGACACTTCTGGGGTTCATTGCATTAAATTCCATAGCATTTCTGTGTCTAGTCTGGGTGAATTACAAAGGCAGATGGGATGGTTAGTTTCACATTCTCCCATTTAATTCTATGTCTGTGTGTCTGGAATAAAAGGACAAGCCTTGCATCTGATTTATTTTGCAATATTTCAGAAAAAGATTTTTTAAATCCATATATTAAAGCTCTTTGCTTCTATGTAGTTTTTATCATTTATATTTAGGAAGATTATCACAGTTACTTCATCTGTAAAATTCTATTTCTGGAGTCTAGCCTATGTGATCCTTGGTACATCTCTTGACATAAGCCTTTACAAGGTTTAAAAACACAGTTGCACATGTGCTTAACAGAACATCCTCATGCTGTAGGATGTAGCTGGAGTTGTGCCGGAGGGAGAAAAATCTATCCAGGAGGACAGAAAATATAAAGATGCAAAGATGAACAATTCAAACTGTACTTTTTCAGGCTCTGATTCATATTTTATTAGTAGCTCTGAAACCTTGTCCTCGACCAGATTTCCCTAACCTTTTGCTCTATTAGTGACTAAAGAGTTGCCAGTCAGTTTTGAGTCTTGAGCACTGTTGACAGGAATGCTGGGTATAGCAGAGGTGAAGAGGTGGGGTGTGTGTGAATGCATGTACACATACACATACACGCAACACTTGGACAGGCCTTCTTCCTCCCTAAAATTTTTACAAACTTTCTTGCTGTAATTCACTCTGCAGAAGCTTTGTACTACCTCTTTACTGAAGACAGGATTTTTTTTAACGTTTGTTTCATACGACCAAGATTTTACTATGCTGTGCATGCTGTGTTTTAGCAGGCATCACTTACTGAGCATAACCAAAAGTTTGAAAAACACATTTTTTCCACATGTTGAACATAAAAATAACTGTAGAACCATAATTAAATTTAATTAGATGTTTGTATGAAATAACGCCTTCTAAATCTCTGGAGTGACATATGTGAACTAGTCCTGAGCTCAAGTAATTGAGATTATTTTATCTGTTTTATTTGCAGAATTTACACTGCAGCATTCAGTCACAAGTGGGTTCATTCCAAAAGCTTAAAATGAGATGATGCCAGCAACTGGCACAAATCAAACACTTCCAGCCTTCCCACTCCTGCACATTGATAGGATTAATACTTTCTGGCCAAAGGCCCAGGTTAAGACAGAAAGCACGAACAAAAGCTTGCGCTGCCTCCTTAAGAAACACCAAATTTAAATACTGGCAGACTGTGAGATGAAGCAAATTCGGTCACCAGGGCCCCACAGCTGAACACATGGTCCTTAGGAACCCAAATGCCCAACCCCAGCCTTGGGACAGATAGCCAAAAGCTTTCTTGGCCGCACCCAGTTCCCTCGGCATGGAGAAAGGGAAGGAGAAGACACGTGGATGTCCTGAGTGACCTGGGAAGTTCTTGCAGGGGTAATGCTCACGTCCACTCATTCTGCTTAAAGGATCTAACTTGTTTTCCTGAAGAAGGTAGCTAGTCCACCGGTTCATCCTGAAAGGGCGAATTTGGGAGAGAAAGTATCTGTGAGGTATGGAGGACTCTTTTCCCCAGCATAATTCTCTGAGGTCACCTTCTGTGGCCGGGGGATACTGGGATGAGATCCCAGCCAGATCCCTGGGACAAGACCCCAGTAACAGGCAGCAGATTAAGTGAATTGCTGAAACAAGGACTCACCAGTGCTTTCTCAGTGGCAGGGCTGTAATAACACCCCTCAGGTCCCTAAAAGTGGTTTCCTTGTCGTCTCAGTGTGAGGAACTTTGTACAGTGAGGTTTTGTGTGGAGCCAGGTGCTGGGAATTGATTGAGGCTGCCTGCAGATCGTGCAAAAGATGGACAGTTGGGTGTCATCTGTACTTAGATGGCACCTCATCCCCAAAAGCCTGGGGTTTCCCCAGAGATGTTTTGTAAACTATGAGCAGGAAGGCTGCTGGGATTAATACTGTGTGAGGAGGAGAGTTTCTTGTTGGCAACACAAAGCACAGTGTGATGTAGTGACCACTGAGCTCACCTGCAGGAGCTCCTGCTTTGTAACAATTAACCCAAGCCACGTAGCTGGGCATCCTTCATCCTTTTTGAATCAAGCACGGTTACTTTCACAACTTTGCAGAGGTGGGCAGTACATCATAACCTGTGATGCAAAGGGTTAATTACTAGTTAATTGCCTATAACACATCATTGCTAAACAAGCAGAACAAACTTGCCTGTTCACAGTCTAGATTGTAATAATTTTCAGTCCTGATGCAATTTCTACCTTTGCTAGATCAGACCCTGCTGTTATCAAATTTATTCAATGTAAGAATACTGCTATATCATGAATAAAATAATAAAATTCCCTCTAAGATTTTTGTTTATAACAAAGCCTTCTGTAGCCCAGTGTTTTCAGTTATTTAATTTCTCTTCCCTGAGCACTCTTCCAGTTTTTCCAATGCTTTTTTTTGTAAAATGGAGCAGCAGAACCTGATACGTTATTCATGAAGCAGAGGAACAAGAACCAAATGCAGCATCACCGTAACCTACCTATTCATCTTTTGATTTTCATTTGTTTGTACAGCTGAGGCTCGCATTAGCCCTTTTCGCCACAGCCTTGCGTGGGGAATTCATGTCGAGCTGATTGCTTCCCAGGACCCCGGGTCTCATATTCAGTCTCTGCTTTGGAGGATAGAGTCCTCTCTCTCCCTCTCATCCTGTAAGTATGGCCTGTATTCTTCATTCTAATAAGGTGATTTTGTACTTGGCCATATTAACACCCAAACTGGTTTCTCCCATCTTTCTACAGACTCCAGTTGCTCTGTGTCAGGCTTGTTCTTTTGTGGTTTGTTTTCTGCTATTCCCAGTCTCGTGTCCAACCACAATGACTTAACTTTAATCCAGGTCACTGATAAGGCTATTGAATAGTAACAAGATGATCACCAGTGCCTGTGGAACCCAATAGGAATGCATCTGTTTGCTAATAAATAGTTTCCCATTTATAGTTACACATTTGTTTCCTTAATTTATCAGCTTTTTAATACTTCTAATATGATTGTGGACTCAAAAGTGACTTCAGTATAAAATAGGTTTAAGGTTTTAGCCTGATCTTATACAGTGCTCTCCACCAATGGAGTCCTGCTCTCCATGTACAGATGGAGACACTCCATATAGGCTTGAAAGCATTTATAAAGATATTCTACAGAACAAGTCAAATGACTTAGGTTTGTAATACTGTTAACAATGCTGCCTTCATCAAGTGAACTTGTAATTTTTGCAAGAAATTACATCAGATTCGTTTGACAGGATCTATTTTCCTGAAAGTCCAGTTAATTGACTTTAATTACAGAGCTCTAAAAAAATTATTAATTGAGACCTATGTTGGTTGTTATATCCTCTACAAAATACTGGAAACTCATCCAACTGGCCTCTAATTACTTTTTACCCTTCTCAAATAGTAGCCCAGTATGAGCCTTCTTCCTGTTCCTGGTCCTTCCCCAGGGGCCAAGAACTACTTTGGATGCAGTAGCAGCTCCAAGGCTACCTCCGTAAACCTTCTGAGACAAGTTTATTTCTAGCAACTAATCACTCAGATCGACGATTCACACAGAATTGTTTATCTGCTACTTAACGTCCCCTCTCCAGGGGCTGCTGTGGTGGGAAGCTATTTCATTACCATCATCATAAACAGGTCGTCCAGACTTTTACCCGTGTGCTAATCAGAAACATTTACTGAATAACTTTTGCTGCTGTCATATTGTTATGAACGATTCTACAATTTTTATCTCTTCAGGATTTATCTTTCATAATCTGTTTAGAAAAATAAAAGATTTATTTCTGATTTTATGTGCCTTTATTTTTTTCTAGTATCTTCTTGATTCCTCTATATAATCTTTGTTTTAGCTTTTTTGCTTCTTATTATCTTTTCCTCTTTCCCCTTTCATGTATCAGTTTTCTATGTAACATTTTATATGTTCTTTCACTTCTCTGGTAAACCCAGCTGCTGGGTTTTTTCGTTGTGTGTTATTTTTATCTAGCCCATATTTTTATCTAGCCCATGGTTGTAACACTGTAGGCATTTAGGAAATGTCTTAAACTGTTTGCAGATGTCAGCAGCTTTCTGTATGTTCTGCCTTCAGCCTGATTTGACTCCCATTCGCTCTAGTTTTGTGAAACTGCTTCTCAGAAAGCGTGCACTAGGATTTTAATGTATGTATCTATAAAGAAAGTATGCTCACATATTGCATAAAATTCTAGTCTGGATTTGATTGCAGACAATGTTAGCTATTTGCACAGGAAGTGTTGGTCTTTCTCAGTCTAAACAACCAGCAACCTTCTGGTTTGTGATCATTTCCTCTCTACTGAGACAAAGCCTAGAGCAGGGATGCTCTGGCTCCTGTGCTAAACCACGTATGACTCACGGGCAGCTCAGGTGTAGCTACATCACAGGACCACCAGTGAGTTGGGCTGTGCTGGCACCGCAGCTCCTGCCCACTGCAGCAACTGGCTGGGGCACGTCCTGCCGCACGTGGGGTGGCTGGCTGTGTGGCCACCGTGGGGTTTACCTTTGTGTCGTGGAGTTCAGCTCTTCACCCTGTGGAGATCATGCTGTGAACTGCTCCTGTCGCCTTTGGTGCTGCGAGGCCTATGCTGGAGGTGACTCATGTAGCTAACTGGCAAGAGCCTAATTTCACAGGGTTAGGAAGGCCTATCCTCTGAAATTAGGAGTTAGTAACTTGTCATTTGTAGCCCTTTGGAAAGTACAGGCCTGTGTTAGTGCTAGTGACATAAGGTCTCCAGAGTAATGCAAGAGGGGATTTTGTACTTCTTGTATATAAGTGTTGAGGAAGCTCATCATCCCTTTACTCTCCAAGATTATTTATTTCCAAGTTGTCAGTCATTCAGATGTCATTTGTGACGCATATGGTCAGATACCACCCTCTTCCATTTGGATTTTTAAAATTGGCTACAGCTGCTTCTGTTAATAATATAATGATCCAAACATAGCTATTATTTTTGAAGAGTACTGTTTTGCATTGCTACTTTATAGGCAGGGGAGTTTTCATTTTTTTTTCAGAATCCTGTAATTAGCATATAAGCAACTGAAAACAGTCATCTTCCCACAGCCTCTGCTTTGGTTGATGTTCTCCTCAATATCATGGTTTGTGCTGAATGTGCTTGTGGTTGCTTATTTGACCTGATTCTCCCAGCCAGCCTGGCTTAGAGTGTGAATTCATTCCCTGTCAAAAGGTCCTATTCCCTTTACAACACAATCTATGAATCTGACATCTGTCCCTTGTGCTGTGGGGACAGCACAGTTGTTAATTTCAGTGGCCTTCAGTTTTTTGTCTGTTGGTGCTAGGAAACAGGGAGGAACTCCAGACAAGATCGCCAGATCTCCTGAATTGTCGAGAGTTGTGTATTTCACAAGGTATATCACAGAACAGTCATTTTCAGTGGAACCCTCCCTGTCTGCTCCAGATTACCATCCACTCCTACACTTATCTTTTTGTCGTAAATACACAGAAATAGAGAAACCTCTGTGGACTCTTCCTCACTCACTGAGGGTGATGTGGTGTGGAATATACCTTTGGTCAGCTGGGTCCAGCTTACCTGAACCTTTTTTTTTGGCTCTGTCCCTTCCCAAACTTCCCCCTGCCTACTTGCTACAGTGGCAGAGTGAGAAACTAAGAAGGTCTTGATGCTGTGCGAGCACTGCTCAGCAGTAGCTTAAACATGGGTGAGTTATCAACGTTGTTTTGGTCACAAAGCTAAAGCACAGCAGAGTTTGGGATGCTGTGGAGAAACTGAACCCCATCCAGACGCAGTAGACTTACCTAAGGTGTCATCTAGCAGTAAGCTGTCATATACTGAAACCACAGTGGCAGCAGCTAGGTTTGAGAAAACAAGTCTCAGGAGAGAACTTTCTGTGGGTGTGTGAGCATAGGCAGAGTTTCTGTGTGTCCCCATTACTGGTGTACTCAGTACCTTAAGCACTCATTGCCTTTATCACAATGTGGTTGCCACCCTGTTTGCTGCCTGTCAGCAGCTTTGCTGTTGTAGATGAAGCCAGCTGCAATGACGGTGAGAAAGTTGGGGGTTTCTTTGTGGGCTGGCCACAGGCAAATTTTTGCTTGTGTTAGGGAGGAGAGTATTTTTTTCCCCAGTGTAACTGGACAAAATCAGGGATTTAAATAACTCTTTTAAAATGTTAGCAGTAGCAACCTAGAAGAAATGAGAGCCCCTGAGCTCCTTCAGGAGGGAATGATGTCTGGAAGGGTCTTGAAGTAAGTCATCTCCTGATTTGAAACTCAACTTGCTCCCTTTTTATTGCTGTCACATCCTCCAAGTTCTTCTGTCACGAAACAGAAATTAGACAAGGCAGAGAAGAGGTTAGTTTCACTCCTGTGTGGGCAGAGGGGGATGGGGAGGAGCAGTGAGGGGTTTTTTTTGAGAGAAGATCTTTTTTTATGACTCTTTCATAGTCCATGGTGGCAAACAGGCAGAACTTCTATACTGTGTCCTTCCCCTTTACCCCCTTCCTACCCTGCCCGTCCTGATTCACATTTGGCACTCTGCTCCATGCCGCTCCCATACTGTGGGTCAGGTGAACACCCATTAATCCTAGGTAGATTCTAAAAATATGAATTGGAAGAAAAAAATCAGTGTGAATCAACCTGCAATCATCTTTCTGTTCTCCTAATGGGAGAAAAGAAAGAGGAAATCAGTGGAGACACTGTTTTACTTCTCTTTCCAAGACAAAATTATTCTGGCATTTGCAGCAGTTGTTCTCTTGCTATAGGTTTTCTAATCTACACACTTAAAAGGCACTTTAAAATTTAGGTGCATTAGCTCAAAATGCTTATGCAGACCATCCACCCACTTCTCTCTGCTCATGAATAAAGCTACCAGATGCAGCCTGATGAAGGAGGAATGTAGCTCAAAATCACACTGTTGAATTTACCTGGTGTTCTTATGTGTTACTCAGAACCAAGGATAGATCCATCCTTTTGGGGGGTTAACTATAGAGCAAGCAGTGTGTTTACTGTGTTTAGCTGCTGCCATTAGTTCTTAATTTCAAAGATTCCTTTAACTCATTTTAAGCATGAAAAAAAATCCTATGTGCAGTTTTGAGTCTGACTTGCTCTTCAGTTTATGAGCATAAAACCTGCAGGCCTTCCCTCTCAAGTTAGCTCCACATAAGACTCTTTTAGATTACAAGTGAAGTTTGGATGCTGGTGGGAAAAGAAAAAAAAAAACAAAACAAAAAA
>VYZQ01043447.1:64863-76901 GCA_013400655.1 Mystacornis crossleyi
GAGTGACCTGCCTCTCCTAAACCTGTTCTGGCTGGGTCTGATCCCTTGGTTGTCCTGCGTGTGCCTTGTGATTGCACCCAAGATGATCTGTTCCGTAACCTTCCTGGGCACCAAGGTCAGACTGGCAGGCCTGTATTTCCCAGATCCTTCTTCTCATCCTTCTTGAGGATGAGTGTCACATTGGACAACCAAAATGGTGCTTGTTTTTCTGAACAGACTTGTAGAATAACTGGAAGTATCTGCAAATTGTGGAAAATACCCTTCAACAGAAGTGTTTGTCTTGCTAATTGGGCAGGTTAGATGTAGGAAGGAGGTATTCAGACTGTGGACTGTCACAGAAAAACAGGGAGCTCTGCATAATTTTTCAAGCATTAGCACTGGTGAAACATTGTTTTTCTGAATCCCATGAGTTTGTCAAAACCAATTTCCTGTGTTGATGTTGGGGTGAGAAAATAGCCAGCCTGGCAGCTACAGAAAAATTAGGAAACTTTAAAAAGCATAGACTTTTTATTTACCCGAAGTGACAGATATTGTCTGAAATGTGGGGCAGAAAAAAAGTACTTCACTATATTTTTTCTTCTGTTCTCTGCATTTTCTCCCTATCTATTTTTATATTCTTAAAAAAGTACGTCTAGTAAGTAATTTTCTAAGATTTTTCTTTTGCCCCTTCTCTTCCTGCCCCACTGTCCAGAGTATGGTGTTTGTGTGCCAGGTTGCATCTCAGAGTCACTGTACTGGTTGAGATCAAGGATGCATCCAGACAATAACCTCCTTCCCTAGGTTCATCACACCCAGCTCCAGAAACTCAGGTTTTATGTGTAGGTTCAACTTGAGTCAGTAGGAAAGAGTTCAGTAACACCACCACATGGATTATAGAAAGTTAGAGCTGGCAGATGAAAAGCAACACCAGGTAACAGGACTAATCTTGCAGGACTGCTTCTGAGATGTGGTGAATCATCCTCTGTCTCCCTCCACACAGAGAGAGGTAGGCACCTAAAATAAAGAGAAATTAACCCAGGCCCTGGTAGTGCCCCATGAGGGTGCCGAACAAGAGGTTACAAAAATTAAAAAAACTTGGAGCAAGCTTTTTGAAGCTGTAATTTTTGAAACCCCTGCAGTTTCATCCTGTGCAGAATCTGTACTTGGAGTTGCTGTGCATTTGATGTGTTAATTCTTCTGGGACTTTCTCTAGTTTCTTAACTGTGTGTACCTGTGGCGGCCCCACCTTCTGCTACCAGTGGTTTTAGCCTTCAATTTGGTACTGCGTGAAAAGGAGTTTCCTTTTTTTTTTTTTAAGTTGTGCCCTCTGATAAGCTCCCTCCTACTTTCCTGCTGTAGTAACTCTTGGCTCACTGCGGCTGCTTCTCTGCTTGCCGTGCAGAGCTCCAGCAAAGGAAGGTTTTTATTTTCTTTATGTCAAGTCCACTCTTGTGTAGTTGGCAAGGTCAAATATGAACCACAAGCTAAGTGCCTCATTCTGAGGGCAGTCTCGAACACCTCCAGCTGTACTTTTTTGGCCGAGTCCTTTGCCTGCCAGTTGTGTTCTCCTGTTAATCCTCTTTGTCCCTCCATGCAAAGTATTGCCTGGCAGGGCTGGGCAAAGATCTGCCGCTACTCTAAGAGCAGGCAGGACCCCATTCCCCAGGCCTCAATGGAAAATTCCTGAGGGGAAGATTTTGTGTGAGCTTTTTTCCAATATGTTGCTGTTTTTATTCAGACCTCTGCAGGTTTTTTTCAAAAGACTTAACTTTTGAGCAGTGAACTTAATTTGAGCCTCATCATATGTGGGTTTGGAGGAGATCTGGTGAGCATCAACATAGGAACACCTGTCCTTTCCTTCCTTTCCTAGGATTTTAGATAATGGGCTGTGTGCAATGTAAGGATAAAGAAGCAACAAAACTGACTGATGAGAGGGATGGCAGTTTAACTCAAAGCTCAGGCTACCGCTATGGGACAGATCCTACTCCGCAGCACTATCCTAGCTTTGGTGTGACTTCAATCCCAAACTACAACAACTTCCATGCCACAGGAGGCCAAGGACTGACTGTGTTTGGTGGAGTCAACTCCTCTCATACAGGGACACTGCGTACAAGAGGAGGAACAGGTGAGTTTGGAAGTCTTATTTTAGTTCTCATAGTGTCAATCATGCATCTACAACAGAGGCCTGACTGTCTCAGCATCTTGCTTTTGGGAAGAGTTATTTCATGAAATAGTGCAAAGAATTGAAGTAGGGTGGAGCTGGGTCTTCACCCCTACCTTTGCTAACTTGCAGGTTCACTTGGGGATGAGAAATTATGGATACATGCCAAATTTGGCTAACTGCCTCATCCCTCTACTCGGGAATGGAAAGTGTGGGCCGAGCCATCTCAAGCAGTTAAATACTTGGCATGGCTATGTCTAAACTCTCTGTTCAACCCCCTTTGCCTGTTTGGGATCCTCTGACTGTACAGAGGGGAAGGAGGTGGAGTGCCCACTGGCTGCATAAGACCAGAGAGATGAGAATTGTTCAGAAAGTAGGAGAGTTCAGTTTGGTTTGCTCCTCAGCAACTGGAGTTGCTGTGGCTTAGCCACATCATCTCTTGAGGTTCCTTTCCCTCCTGTCTTTTGTGACGGAGTATAACCCACCTGTCTTTTTCTTTAGGTGTAACTCTTTTTGTGGCGCTTTATGACTATGAAGCAAGAACAGAAGATGACTTGAGTTTTCACAAAGGAGAAAAATTTCAGATACTTAACAGCTCGTAAGTTTTACGCTTGGGAATCTGCTTTTTGATAGTTTCAAACTTATAATGTTTACAGTAATGTTTGCTTATGTTATTAGTCAGATCCGATGCTGGATATTCAGGTATGGAGGGGGTTTACTCTATGCTTACTTACTCGTCCTTGCATTTAGTGCACTTCTGCAAAGTGCTCTATTGTTGGGGAAAAAATCTTCAACCACATGCAGCTTTACTTAAAAAAATGTGTTAGATTGTGTGATTTACTGCTTACATTTTACAGTAACCCCACATTCAGAACTGAAACTACCTGCTCTGTACTTTATCAGTAGCCACAGAGGTTCTGCAAGGCATGTACTAACACTTTTTCCAATCTGCTGCAAGTATCCCTACACAGAAATGAGCTAAAAACTGATTCACAAAAGAGTAGTTATCCAGACTCATGTGCCAAGTTCAAAAGCATTTTTGTCCTTTTAAAGGTAGGTGATGCAGTCAGAACATGCTAGGAAGTTCTGCTGCCATTGTACTGTTGCATCTGACATGAAAACCACATTTTCATCCTGGAAATCATCAACTTAAAATTAATTTTATCTACTGCCCATAGGAAAAAAATCCCTTAGCAATTTAAAAATAACTTCTAAAACTCACTGTGCTACTGACCTATATCTGAACATCTTGTAATTCTTGGCTGAGAACATAAAGTGGCAGGCTCTGTGTTATGTTCACTACTGCTATCACTTAGAAGTAAAAATGGGTTAACAACCAAGTATGTCACTTTCTAATGGCTTTGTGATACTGGTCTTCTCTTTTTTTTCCTACAATATGTGACAGTGAGGCAAATTCACCCCTGGTACAACTCCTGTTAATTTTAATACAGCAACTGCAGGGTTGGAATCGGCTCAATGTGCATTGAAGTTTAAAAAATCAGGTAATTCTGTGGAATATTTCATGAAGCTAAAGAGCTTTGATGTAGATGAAAGCACAGAAACTTCAGTTATGACTTGTGGAGGGAACAGCAGTTGAAAACCTTTCTGCTACTAAATTAGCAATTGGAAATGAACCCTTTTTTATGATCCATTTTTGTTCACATTGCCTTGTGCTTTCCTAACCTTGCACAAACTATGCCATAACTTGAAACAAGAAGTTCCACACATTATAAATACCTTGTACATGCCAGTTGGTGAAATCTGGGGGTGCTCACCAGGACTTGCAGAGCAATCATCCTTGGAGTTGGTGAGACAGAGATATTCCCGTTCATGTCAGCGAATGCAGTACGTGCATTTTGATGCAAATAATTACTGGCTGGAAGAAGGTTTTCTAAGAAAGGAAAAAAGAGCAAGCATTCATTGATTTTCCTGTAGGATTACAGAAGCTCAGTTCCCATCCTAGTCAGATCTATTTGCTTATAAACATGGACCTAACCACACCCCTGGAGTAGTGACAGCCAGACTGGGAATCTCCAGAAAGCTGCTTCTCTGTAAGAGAGGAATGCTTCCTCTCTTCACTTACATCAGGGATTATATGAAATAAACCCATTTTTAAAGTAAGTGCCAATGCTGCTTGCAAATAGAAGGCATATATGTGGTTTGCCTGGAATTTTTGGATTTTTCTTTAGCTTTCAACAAATGAAATGTGATTCATACTTTGGAGTAAACGTTCAGCGCAATACCTGAAATTACATACAGGGGGTATCCTTGTGATTTGAACTCAGAAATTTTACTGAAGACAGTCTGGGGGAAAGAGGTACCTGCAGAGTGGTTCAGAGTGGAGCCTGACTTTGGGGCTTCGAAACACTGGGCCATCCCCAGCGTTCCCACTGCCACACCCTGCCTGGCCCCACTGACTAGCTGCCTCCTACCTCAGCTGCAGGTCTAAAATTAAAAGCTGTGAAAAAAGCCTGCATTCCTCCTCCTTTCTGGCAGTGCTTTGAGAGATTTAAGCTTCTCTGTCAAAGCAGAGGGGGTTGTTCCTGGTGTTGTGATCATCTATGGGACTGCTTTTTTCCTCCCTAGATACGACAAAATACCTCCATCTAGTGGACTGTCTGCACCGTAAGGAGAAGAAATGGAATGGTACAATTTATCAAGCTCAGTATGGCATAATGCCTCAGAAATATTCTACAGCAGCATATGGAGGAAGGGTTAGCACTTCAGGTGGTAATATTAGAGACACAAACAAAAAGGGCCATTTTCCTGACATACTGATGCACACCGGGTGTATTAAACTAGTGTCAACTGCTAGCCTCTACAAGAACTATCTGCTCTTCGTGTTTCTTGAACTGTAAAATTGGAAACGTCTCCTTTTTGACTAATCACAGCTGTTTTCTAGTTGCTTTCCATAGAGTTCGTTCTCCTTTAAACTGTTAAATAAAGTGAAGTTGAAATTTTAAAGTAAGAATTCACCTTGACACAACCTTTCCTTCCAGTAATAGCTTAGACAGTGTGTTTTCTGTAACTGCTTGCTTCCAGAAGAGGCTGAATTCTCTGGCCACATCTGATAATAGTATTTTATTTAGTGAGCAAGTCTCTGCTTTACAGAGAGGGGAACTGGGAAAGAGTTTCTAAGCAGTACAGAAATAGAAAAGAGAATGCTTATTAGTAGTGGTAGGAGTTAAACACTGGTGAATCTGGTGCTGAGAATGAAATACAAATTGCTAAATCCCAAATCTTGCATCTTGCAAAAAGCTGAGAAGTAAACTTCTCTTAAAGCTGCACATCCTGCAGCAATGCACATTGTCTGAAAGGCAAGTGCCATGTTCCACAGTGTGCACCAGTGTAAGACAAAAATTCATGCTGAGCCTACAGGATGCTGCCTTAAGATGGTCCTGCATGAACCTCTTCACATTTAAATGTTGTAGAAGAAGGGGTTTTTGTAAGTATTTGAAAATGCAGCCTAGTCCTTTCCTACTTCAGCTACCTCCTCCAGGTGGCCAGCAGAGGGAATCTGGACAATGAAGTGGGATCCTTCAGGGCCATCTAAAATGCCATGTTGATAGATGGCGTTTTGGTATCTTTGGGTTGCAGAATAATTATGCTCATAGAAGTTTAAAGTTAGAGGTGAATGTGACATTGTGTTGTGGTTTAACCTCCGAGAGCAGCTCAGCCCCATACAGCCATTCACTCACTGCTCCTGTGGTGGGATCAGGGAGAGAATCAGAAGGGTAAAAGTGAGACAACTCATGATTTGAGATAAAGGCAGTCTAACAGATAAAGCAGAAGTCATGCACAGAAGCCAAGCAAAACAAGGAATTCATTCACAGCTTCCCATCGGCGGGCAGGTGTTCAGCCATCCCCGGGAAAGCAGGGTTCCATCATGCACAGCCGTGACTTGGGAAGGCAAATGCCATCACTCCAAACATCCCCCCGCCCTTTTCCTTCTTCCCCAGCCTTCCACGCTGAGCATGATGCCATATGTTCTGGAATACCCCTGTGGTCAGTTGAAATCAGCTCTCCCGGCTGTGTCCCTTCACAGAGATCCATGCACGTCCCCACCCCCGCTCTGGTCGGGTGTGAGGCTGAAAAGGCTTTGACACTGTGGGAATGCTGCTCAGCAGTAATGAAAACATCCCTGCCTTATCAATGCTGTTTCCAGCACAAATCCAAAACATAGTCCCATACCAGCTACTTTGAGGAAAATTAACTCTATCCCAGCCAAAACCAGCACACAGCATTCATTTTGGCAGTTTTCCTATAAGCTCTCTCAAGGGTCTGTATTAGAATAATTGCTATGGATACAGTTTTCAAAATTCTAGTTCAAATCCAGCCCTCACCAAACCTGATTACACTGGGCTGTTCTGCCATTTCATGCCATTATGCTGCATCTGGAAGGCTGCAGTACTAATCACTGCTGTAATAACTATAGGTGTAAAGAAATGTATATTATTTGGGTTTAGGTGCAAACAGCTCTCTCGGAAGCACACTGGTGATAAAGAGATGAGTTGCTGTGGCTTCTTACGGTCATGCAGTTTTGGGTGCTGTTAATAAAGTCAGATCATTGTCTTTACAGCTGTGTCTTGCTCTCACTTCTCCTCCTCACCTCTGTTTCCACAGGGAAGGAGACTGGTGGGAGGCCCGTTCCTTGACAACAGGCGAAACTGGTTACATTCCCAGTAATTATGTGGCTCCAGTCGATTCCATCCAAGCAGAGGAGTATGTTTTCTTTTTTTGTTCTAAAGACCCATTAGTGCTATATTAGAAGGAGGTGTGAGGAGCTGGTTTTGATTGATTGCAGTGATTTTTCAAATGACTTACATTATATTTATTTCAGTTCTTAACTGCACTGATAAATAATTAGGTAATTAGTAACAAAAGAAGCACAAGCTCAGTGCTTTTTCAATGTCAAAACAAAGGAAGAAAACCTAAAGGAACACAGGTCTGCTTCCTTTTTTTCAAGTGTCTGCTAATTTCAAGCTTTAACCAAAAGGTGCTCTTGCTCTTCCTGAATCAACTTGTAAAAATATTTTGAGTCAATTAGTGTGCAAACTGTCCATTAAAGAGGGCACATTATATCAACAAATGCAAATCCTAGGATAGGTAGGATGCTCACAATGCATACACAGGGCTGCCTAATGAGGACCTATCTGTGCAAGAAAAAGGAGTGATGTGTGTATTCACATTATTTTCGATATAAAAGATACAGTGGAGGAGCTTGTAGAGCTGAGCAGGTACTACTGGAGTCTGTACTTCAAGTTGTCCTTGGTTGATTGTGAAACAACACAAAAACGTTGCCGCAGGAAGGAAAAATGGCTGTAACTCTGAAAGCCTCATATAGAACCACAGTAAAGCAGTTGAATCTCATCCTGCTACTGAGGTTTTATAGCTGTGCTGTAACAAAAATACTGAGTACTAGTAAATCACTATGTAAGTCAAATATGTAGTTTATAGCAACATCTGTAAAAATACTGCTCTTCTGCAGCGGCACAGTTTTCTGCCCTGTTCCTTATGTATACCCTCCATCCACCGTGTCTTGGTCTCTCTTTGTCCAAGTCTGGCCTTTGTTGTAGGATACCAAGCATTCTCAGCACCTACTGATTATGGGCTTAATGCAAAGAGCTACTGCCCAAAACAAGGAACATCTACTACCTGGTTTGTCACGTTGACTTTCCAGCATGATGAAAGAGACACAGTATCACAAAAATGGTCGACTGTATCTGAGTAACCACAAAATCCTCTCCATGTCTGGGCTTAGTGACACTACTTAGTAATGCTATGTAGCGTTTGTCTTACTATTTCTGATGTTTCCCTAAGGTGGTACTTTGGCAAGCTTGGCCGAAAAGATGCCGAGAGGCAGCTGCTGTCATTTGGAAACCCCAGAGGTACCTTCCTGATCCGGGAAAGCGAAACTACCAAAGGTAGGTTGGGGAAAGGTATTCTGACTATGAACGAGAAGATAGTATGGGAAAAATTTTGCTAAGTGTGTGAAATACAGTTTTCAGTGGTATGAAGGTGGATATAAGTATGATTTTGCATATATTTGTGTTAGGGAATTGGATGTCTGGATATCCTAGGTCATAGGGGGAGTGTTCAAAGTAGAGAACAACCAAAGTACAACTCATGCTCAACCCATGGTATCTGCAGTGCAAACTGCATGGTGTGATCCTTTGAAATGCTGGATCCTTGGGGGGAACAAGAAAAAGGAGAAAAAAAATTATGCAGCAGTTTTAAATTCGCACATTAACAGGGAAAAGACTTGAATATACTTCTAATTAATATATTCATAAAGTATTCAACTGTATCCATTCTGTTGAAGTCAAGTGGAAGGATGTATTCTCCTCCTTCCCTCTAAAAATATTGGAGAAGTTCCAGTTTTCTTGGCGGGTGCTATTTTTGCTTTTACATTTTGCTCACAGGGCCTGTCAACATCTTCTTCAAAAGCTTCACATGTATGAAAAGATCTTTCTAACTCATACAACTATTGAGCAGAAAACCTGCAACTAAGTAAAAACAAACCTGGCCATTTCTCAATTAACCAGCAATCCAAAACAAAAGCTGTGGGAGGCATAAGTCACTAGAATTAATTCCATGTATGTTCTGTAGTCTAATGATGGTTCACGTAATTAAAGCACTGACTTGTTAGTGCTTTGATCAGAGCACAGTATCAGCTGGGCTTAGTATGCAAAATGGCTGGAGTCATGGCTAGTGAAGGGGTTTAAAGAAGAGAAGCAGTACTTCCATTCCTCTCTCCCTCACCCATCTTCACGTGCTGCATTCAATCATCTAAAATTGTAAGTTTTGCATTTTTGCCTCCTGCAGTAACTGGATTCTCCCTTTGCTGCCTATAACTCTGAAGACTGTTTTTGATGCAAAATCTGAATAGACTTGCTGTTGTTTCAGGCAGACAATTTCTTCTCACCCCACAGCTTCATCATGCTTCCTGTAGCAGTGAGGCACTCTCACCAGGAGCAAGGCAGGCTCTAACTTGCTCTTTTTCTGCAAATAGCCTCTACCTGTTTTTTTTCACCAGCAGTTGCTGTGATGTGTATGAGGAGCAGGACTTCATCCCACTCTGTGCCAAGTTTAAAAACTCACTCATATATGCAGCCATGGATCCCAAAAACAAACGCAGCACTGTTTCTCTAAACCACATTATCAGTTCAGTCTGGTTTCCCCACTTTTTATACAGTGATAGGGGATCTGTTTCGCAGCACTGTTTACTTAGCTAAGTCAGGGATTTTTCTAATTTCTTGTGAGACACAAAAGCATTGGGGAAATGTAGTAATCCATCATGGGTGGACTTGGAGCAGCAAGCTTGATTTCTCTGCATTTGAACTTAAGGCTTTCTACATCTTCAAGCAGACTTTGCATCTGAGCTGTAGGAAAAAACAAACATGCTTTTTTTTCTGTTAAAAAATGCCCATTTCCCACTCAAATGCCCACTCAAAACCTTGTGGGGTTTGAGTATGCTGTTAGAAGAAAACAGAGAGCTTGTTGTTCAAGAGAGACGAAAAAGTCGACTGGGTGGGTTCAAATGGTGTGTTCTGCCCTAAGTCTTCTCAAAATGCCTTACCCCAACTAGTCATCTTAGGCTTGAGGCAGGAATTGTTTTGTGACCTAGAATTGTCCCTTCTGCTTTAAATAATAACAATAATAAAATTAATCAGGATCGTGTTAGAAGTAACATCGTGGATGATTTCAGCATGAATTTAACCTCCCTTCATCATGGTTGTCATCTCTTCTTACTTTGAAAATAAATCATATGGAGCTGGCTTTTCAGTTTTTCAATGCCTGACTACCCAGGTACTTCATCAGCTCTTGTCTGTATAATCCTTCACTTGGTTTCAATCTCCACCTTTCAAGACTATCTGGTTTTAGTTGTTTGGCTTTTTAAAAAAAATCATCAGTGTGATGTATTGTAATGTTGTATTTCTAGCCCAAATTTTTATTATTTATATCTCTTATATTTAAATTTATCATCAGATAATAATGAATAGTATAGATAACCAACAGCCTAAATAAATGAATAATGAAATCCATCTTGGTTCTTGTTTATGTGCAGATTTAAGCTCCAGTCCTGCAACTTGATCTGAGGTCAGAGGGGGTCCACAGAGGGCCACCCACACAGCTCTGATTGCAGACCTGGAGCCACACATTGTTTACATTTTCCTAAAGAATCTAAAATAGTGACCAGATAGGCAGGGAGCGTGACTAAAGAAAATACAGCTGCTGCCAGTGGATCAAAACTCTGAAAATGTGGAGGTGGAGAAGACTGCCTGGAAAATTCTGAAAGGAGGCTGACAAGTACAGCCCAGTGGTGGTACAAAGCATGCACAAGATGTGCTTGCAAATCACCAAAAATCTTTGAACTCCTAGTTGAGAGAGATGTATCGACTCAGGGGGAGAACCTCTTCAGAAAACTGTCCCAAACAAACTATTTTTCTACACTTAGAAATCACAGATTTACAGCAAGGCTTGAGTTGGAAGGGACCCTAAAGATCATCTAGTTCCAACCCCACCAAAGTAAATACATAAAAGTAAAATAAAATTTAAAAAAAAATAGAAGAGAGAGAGAGAGACATAAAACAACCCCTGACACTCCTTTAAGGGTGCCTCCCATTCAAATAAACCAGAATCATCTGTTTAAGCGCTGGCTCTTTTCCTCCTATATAGGGGACAAACAACAGGGAATTTGAGAAGTCCTTGAAGTCACGGTGGAGACATTTTGCTCACTGCAGCTCCCTCGGGGATGAGCCACCCACCAGTGCAACCTGTTGCTGGTTAATGTGGTCAGGGAGGCTTCTTCCTGAGGATACATCCAAGAAAGACATCTTACACTGGGACCACCTGTCATGTGCAAAACTCTTTGCTGGTGGTTTTCCTTTCCTGCCCTTAGCTGACATGATTACCGGTGAAAGCAGCAAAGACTCCAGAAGGAGGACCTTCCTGCATAGATCTCTGCAGCTGCCAGTCGCCTCTTGTCCTTTTAATGCCTAAAGTCCCTTGAGTATACACAATGTTTGTCTGAGCCATGAGTGAAGACTTGTTTTCTTTCTCTCTTTGAAATGGGCCATGCTTTTGTTCAGATGCTGCGTTACGCTGTGAAAAAGTGGCTTTGCTATTGACACTGTAGCACACCAACACGTGTGTCACTGGATGTAAAATAGGACTGGCCTCCAAAGTAAGACACCTGAAGGTGCAGGTCTCCACATAGGTGGCTGAGCTGTTTCTCCTGCGGTCAGCGGGGAGCCGAGGCTCTGTTCAGCTGCCTGTCACTGCGGACCCGAGTGCCCTCACCAGCATTACACCACAGTGCCATAACACTCATGGAAACTGGGCTGAGATTCAGCTGCCCTCAGAGCACCAGAGGCTTATGCATGGGCATGTAAATCAAGCCCTCAGCCCACCCGCAGACTGCCACCACTGCGCCTAAAACTAAACCCAGCCTATGAACTGAGGTTGCTTTACCTGGCCGTGAGCATCCAGAGCCATTTGAAATGCCTGCAGGGCACCCACATGGCTGGAAGAACGTGACAGCCTGTGGGAAAACTGCCAAGCAGCATGTCCTGAGGCATCTCACATGGCATTTAATCCATGTCCTTGGGCATCTGAATCCCACTAGTAAGCTCTAAAGCCCCACATGGATGTGGGAAGTTAAACACGAAGTTCTTGCGGATCTCCTGGTGCTCAGTCTTGGAGTAGTATTACCTTCCAAAGACTGTGGCGTACAAAGTATGCTTATTTGGTTTTTTAATGTTTATAAAGAAGTTTGGGATCCATCCAGGTAACAGCACTACCCACATATGAAGTCATTATCTCCAGAGCTTCCTATGAAAGTCTTGATATTTACCACCCACTGGCATTTACATAAAGTGTAGTATTTGCAGTGTAA